>JAMZAV010013953.1:0-56009 GCA_024449915.1 Sweltsa coloradensis
TTAACACCCTTTTCCCATTTCTACATCTTTTTCCCACCTTCTTAAATGGGTTTTTCAAAAAACTTTAGTAGAACAGGTGAATGATATTCAGCAATTAAATTGAATTTAACACTGTTCTTGGGGGGGAAAAAAGTTTTTATTATGTTGCAATATTTCGAAAAGTATTCACTTATCTTCGACAGGCAGACATTTACAAAAATACAAACATCTGAAAAAAACAATAACCACTGCTATGTGGATGACAAATTATTGCAAAGAAGTTGTATTTTAACATAACATTAATTAACATTAATTTTATAAAGTGAAAAAAAACAAAAAAAATCTTAAATGGTTATTTCACGGAGACTGCAGTCAGTCAGTCAGTCACTGATTGAAGCCATTGCAATCTTTGGTTGCAGTTCACTACAATTGTCTTCATAGGTAATGTTCTAAACTGCTGACTGCAATTGCGGGTTGGATTTGAATGGTACTGCGCATGCGCACATACGTCTGATTGTAATCAAAACTGAATTTCTCTGACTGCGTCTCTCCTGTAATACTCCTTAAGGAGCCAAAGGGAGTTGTCTTAATATACATTCTAAACCAAATCATCACACAAATTTAATAAAAGTCATTATTTCTATCATCATATGCATTTTGATTGTGTTTTGGACTTAATTGGGGCTGTAATATTCAAAATAAAAATTTGAAACGTCAATATATATATATATATTCGGCTTTTAGATCTTATTTTTGTGTAATTTCTTACTTGAAGGATACCATTTCTTTCATCAAAAAACATTGTAACAAATGATGAAAACCCTACATATAAGATTACAAAACTTCAAAAATCTTAAGAAAAAAGAAACGTAATTATATCTTCACTAGTATCGTCCCTCTAGAATATATTCAGAAGACATCATGGAAACACTAACACATCTCACCACAAACATTTTTCATCCCACACAAGAATAATGGTTTACTGTCACATTGGTCTGTGTCGTGTGAAGTAGTTTTGAAACTGTTGCTGCCTTTGAGTTTAAAATTGTAGTCCTGACACAAGTGAGTTACCCCTCTACGGGTCTAATAGGTATTTTAGAGAGGTTATGAGAGGTTATATTGAGGTTATGTTTAACACATCACAATACGCAAAGGCGAGGTGGGATTGACTGAATGGAGTTGGTTGCGCTTTATCATCCGTCATGTTTATATGGATACGGGACACAACACTTAAAGAAAAAATGATCGCGTGTCTGATGGGGTACAGGGAATATTTGAATTGCCTCTTTTACCCAACTTTAATAGCTCCTTTTTGGGGTTTTTATTCTTATAGGTAGTCCAAGAAACGTGGAATAAACCGTTCACAGAAATTTTTCATTTGCTCTTTTGAGAGTTTGAGAAAGGCCCAAAAAGAGAGGGTGAATAGTGTGCCCTGCAGACGACATTTCTAAGACTTTCTACATATTAAGGTATACAAATACCCTTGACATGTTTTCGATTGGTTGTGTTCATTGCAAAACAATCGGGACAAGGGACAGACGTTTGTGTTTGCAATAATATGTTGCTACGTTCACTGTTAAGGGATTTAAATTGCATTTTTCCACAACACCTGATCCCTAGAATGAGCCCATTGATAACGCAGTACACCACACATATACCGCGAGGTCGCGGGAGAGATGTTGAGTATTACTGTAGCAAGGAGTGTTAGGGATTCGTTGTATTTTTTTTGAACTATTTAAACATATTAATATTGCAATGTGTTGTACAATGTTCTATACAAGCCTCTTTTTAAAGTCTTTTTATTTTTATTTTTTAATTAATTTATTGAACGTCTATCCTATTCGTTTAAAAAACTGATTTACAAAGGAGGACAACTAAAAAAAATCTAATTACATAGATGCAGACACAAAAATGAACTACATTTAAGTAAATATTTGAAATAGTAATATCACAACAATGCATTAAAACTCAACAAATTTGATAACAAAAAAAAAAGGATATTAAATGCAATTTTTTGAATGAATCAAATATAAAAAAGGGTGTGAAAAAAAACTGTGCATTATTTTGAGCAATACCTCGTGCAATGTCTTGTAAAATATCATGTGCAATGTCCTATAACAGTCTCGTGCAATTTTGTAACAGACTAGTGCACATGTTTTTACAAGCCTTGTGCAATGTCTGTTGTACAATGTTTTTTGTAACAGTCTTGTGCAAAGTCTTGTGTTTCCCTGTCTTGTAACAGTCTCGTGCAATGTCTTGTAACAGTCTAGTGCAAATGTTTATACAAGCCTCGTGCAATGTCTTGTGTGCAATGTCTTGTAACATCTCGTGCAATGTTTGTGCACAATGTCTTGAAACAGTGTCGTGCACAATTTTTTTTTACAAGCCTCGTGCAATGTATTGTAAGATCCTGTGCAATTGTTTTATACAACCTCGTGCAATGCCTCGTGCAATGTTCTTGTGTACAATGTCTTTGTAACAGTCTTGTGACACCGTTCTCACCCAACATCCGTCTTACTCCAAACAACGCCCGGTCATTTCATACCAACCTCACAAGACAGACGATCAAGTTAAGGTGACCGCGAGTTTAGTTTCCCGTAGTTGGCAACGTTGCGTAGCCCGGAATCAGCCGGCGACGGTAACTCGTTTTCGGGCAAATCACGACTCTCGCCCTCAACTCTCACTGTCAGGCGGACGATAAGCTCGCTGGTGAAATTACCACTAGACTGGCAGCGCTATCTTGAAGATCCTAGCTTAGATAGCACTTTTGCCGCTTGTATAAATGCACTTCAAAGCGTTTTCGGGGTTTGAAATGTAATGATTGGATGAGCGCAGCGAGCGATTAGAAGACTAAAATGGAATACAAGGGGGAAAAAAAGTCGTTTTTAGTATGTTTGATCTCACGTACCCGGAAAAACGGTTTTTTCCTATCTTGATGACCTTTTTGGACATTTTCGAAAATTGTATTTTTAATTCATTGTCTGTCATATTTGAAAATGCAGTCGGAAAATTATTTCACATAAAAGTTTACAAATTCTACTTTTCCCCCGATTTTGAACATTTTCTCGCCTCTTTGCTTAGTCTTTTCCGACTTTCAAGAAACCTTCAAAATCTGAAAGTTTTTAAAAATTAAAATCAAATTTTTACTTCTATTGAAATCACACTTTAACGTATGGTTTTTTAGCAGTGTCCCGATTTCGTTGGTAAGGTAACTAGGAAAACGCTTAAGTCCCGCCGCGTTGTTGGATGAGCGTAATTGGTGCATTGAGCTACCATGTGTTATGCGGATTTTCTGTTGTTCTGTGGAAAATCCATTACTAATTTGAAGATTTTTTTTTAAAAATTAAATTATATTAAAAAAAATGAACTTAAGTTTTTATTTTTTTAATCCTAATTTAAAAAAATTAAAATCGTAAAATTGGCGATTTTCATAAGAAATAATAATTCGATTGCGCTCAAATTTCCCCCGAATATATTAATTTATAAAATTGAGGTTCTGTGAAAAAATCATTACAATAGGATAAAGCATGTAGGTGTTACAATTTAAAGAATTGGGTTTTTTAAAAAGAAAAAACCCGTAAAATTTTTGATTTTCATTAGAAATAATTTTTCGATTTCGCTCAATTTCACACGAATATTTAAATTCTAAAATTAAGGTTCTGTGAAAAAATCATTACAATCGGATAAAACATGTAAATGGGTTTTAAGTCGAAGAAATCTTTTTAAAAGTTGGAAAAAACCGTAAAATTGCCTTTTTATAAGAAAAAAATTCCCGATTGCGCTCAAAAACGTGGGGGAGTTTCAAGTTCCCGAGATTTCAAAGACCCCCATAAAATTTTATCGCAATCGGAGTATCGGTTTAGCCGGAATCGTGTTAACAAACACACAAAATACAAAAAAAAAAAAAATCCTGATTTTGTTCTCCTGTAGTGAAATGGAATCTTCGCTTCGCTCGCTACGCTCTCTACGCTCATTTCCCAAATTTAAAAAAAATTAAACTACTACTAGGAAAAAGCTTAAGTCCCGCCGCGTTGTTGGATGAGCGTAATTGGTGCATTGAGCTGCCATGTGTTACGCGGATTTTCTGTTGTTCCGTGAAAAAATCATTTATTAGTCCAAGAATTTTTTTAAATTAAATTAAATTAAATTAAATAAAAAATGAACTTAATTTTGTTAATTCAAAGTAATTTTTAAAAAAGAAAAAAGTCGTAAAATTGCAATTTTCATAAGAAATAAATATTCGTTTTTGCGCTCAAATTTATCACGAATATTTAATTCATGAATTAGGTTCTGGGGAAAAAAATTACAATAGGATAAAGCATGTAGTGTGTAATAAGTCAAAGAATTGTTTTAAAAAAAAAAAACCCGTAAAATTTCGATTTTCATGAGAAATAATTTTTCGATTACGCTCAAATTTCGCACGAATTCTTAATTCATTAATTAAGGTTCTGTGAAAAAATCATTACAATCGGTTTAAAACAGTAGGTGTTATAAGTCGAAGAAAGTTTTTAAAAATCGAAAAAAATCGTAAAATTGGGTTTTTTATGAGAAAAAATTTTCCGATTGCGCTCAAAAACGTGGCAGTTCTAAGTTCAGAGATTTCGAAGGCCTCGATGAAATTTCATCGCAATCGGGATCTCTGTTTAGCCGGAATCGTGTTAACAGACACAAAAAAAAACAGAAAGAAAGAAAGAAAAAAAAAAAAAAACATTCCAGATTTTTTTCTCCAGTGTAGTGAAATGGAATCTTCGCTTCGCTCGCTACGCTCATCCAAAAAACGCTTTTGACGTGGAAACATTGATCATGGGTCGTCAAACGGGTTTGATCTAAATGTTTTTTGAAAAATTTTAATCCATGTTATTATTCAATCGTTTGAAAGAAAGTTGAGCTTCTCTGAGCCAGATTGTAGATTGTGAGGCAGCCATGTTTTTTCAAACCACTTGAATGAGTTTTAAAGAAACAGTTATCGATTTGAGTCGTTTTGCTACACGGTTTAACCTCAACCGTTTAATTTCTAAAAGTAAGGACTAAAAGGGTGTTAAGTGCTTGTAAACGTCGAACATGTTAGCGAGACAGTGACGCCTGTGAGAAAAACAGCATACGTGGTCGCTGATTAGCAATGTATTTGTGGAATCCTTTTTATATCCACTGAGGGGTTTGATTGACTGAACCGTTTCATAATAATATACAGCTTACATCAAACAACGTACAGGATTTTATGTCTGGGGCAAAAGCCAATATTTTTTTCCGACTTTTTAGATGTAATTTTAAATGTGGGGAGCATTACATCCTTGATTTTATCTGATGAGGGATGGATCTGTTACGAGGTATATAATCTTTATTTTGTATAGTGGTTGTGGGGGGAGTTTATTGTCTTGAGTACTTTTTCCTGTAACTAGAATGTTTTCTTTACCTTTAATTTAAAGAATTTGGCTTTAAGTGTCAGTGTTTTGGGGGTGATTGGGAAATGAACTACTAGTATTTTTCCATATTTTTAGTCTGCTCATTGTGTATTGTAAACAGTATTTTATGCTACAGTAAATTGGATATTATTCTGTGTCTTATAGCAACAGCTTTGCTTGAATGAATAACAAAAAAGGTTTACTCTCTTTTTGGGTCATTATGTGATGTAATTTATTTATGTTTACTTATTTAAATGGTCTATACTTTTCTGCGGTCTGTTGTACGTTTACCAAGTGATATAAGAACAAAGTTGAAGACATCAGAGAAGGTTTGAAAGAAGCATTCTTACTACTGCCTTGGAAATACCTCCTTGCAGATCTTAGTGTGCTCTGGTGTCCAATAGAGTAGTAGGCTGCGAGATAGAGAGTTCATTTTTCTGACTTTGAACTCGACCAAAGACAAATCACACAGGAAAGTCAACTAAACTTTGTTTATTATCTTTGGAAACCAAACAGAAACATCAAAGACGAGAGAATCACATGTAACAGTGGTAAGGCATAATATCTAACACATATCAGCCAGCGGTATAGCCGCTGGCGGTTCCCACTCGCACACCGAAGTTAAGCAACCTCGGGCGTGGTCAGGGGGAGAGTGGTAAACGCTCTGCCCTGAAACGCACGTATACCGCTGGTTAGAGCAGATGGAGGGTTCGAGAGCTAGTGTAACGGCTTCGTTCTCCTCGACGTCTGCTCGGCAGTCCGGTTAGTGGAGGACCTATATGACTGTCAAGGTTTCACCGTCCTTAGGATCGAACGCCGTTGGTCCCCTTGGTACTTTTCGAAAGGAGTAGGCTACGTGCCGGTACCGGGTTTTCCCCCCTCCCTTCTAGTCATCCTTCACCGTCACCCTTTACCATTCATCGTATCGAATAGCCTTAGTGCAATAATATGAGACGTTAAGCAATACAAATCATAAGTTGTGACGAACGATTTGCTAGTCTATATGATGAAACCAGGTGGTTTATTATTGTAATCATCTCAATATCATTATGGAAACATAATTTCCTCTAAAGTGCAATGAAAACTTCGTGGGGTAGAAAAGCAAAGTTTAAGGCAGTATCCAAACTGTAGATTTTTATTTTACAGCTTGATTATACACCGTCACATAGACACAAACACGAATATACAGTTGACGATGGACGGGAAGAAATACTCCAACTTAAGATACTTACCTATTCAGCAATCTCTTTACTTACAGCTGTCCGTACATCTGTCATCTGTGGAAAGTAACGAAGGTCTTTCAAATGTAATCTCGAATGTTTGATTAGACTCGGACGATCGCTGAAATGGAGTTTTTAATTTCTGGATTGATTTCCATTTATATCAAACTTCCTCGGTGCTCACTGTGCATATTCTTCATTCTTTAATCTTGGCAATGTGCGTTTTCCCTTGTGGGTTTATTCCGGGTTTTGTTTCAATGCAGAAGCTTCAGACTTTAGATCTCGGTTTAAGCTTAAGGTTTTACAACTGAAATTAACTTTAATCCATCAAATAATATATATTTTAAAATTCGTCTAAGTAAACTTTATGGCCGTCTTATCAAGGGGACCATTATTTCTTATTTTTAATTTACTTCACCTTTCTTGAAAAGTGCATAGTACATTTTATAAGCAATGAAAATAATGCAAAAATTATCGACATAAAAGGTTAAATTGATGGAAAACATTTCTATAGGATTGGAGACATGCTTGTGATCAACAATATGGTCCTCGATAAAAAAATGTTTGTTAACGCTTTGGTCGTACACGTATTTTATCTTATTCCTGCCAAGACGGCCGCCCTGTCGCTGTGTTCCCGCTGTAAAGCTAAACACTGATGTGAACATTGTATTTGCTCCGGGTGTAATGATCGTTAGTTTTATCTTCTGGAAGTCCGGACATGTTTGTCAGATAAAACCCTCGCGCTCGAACCGCCCGGTTTAGCCTACAAAGTGTTTCTGTCCTAGACGCAGCTGTCGACCAGGATTTCATGACTTTCACTTCAGACGGTCTTAGAAGAGTGCGAGTGTTGTGAACTTGTAGAGGTGTTGCTCTTAGATCTGTCTCTTATATGCGGTTATTCATAACTAACGCAACATCACTGGTATTGCTTTTAGTTGATTATAACGCCCTTTAGATTCTGATGTACTATTAAAAGAGGTACATTTTAGGTGTCATTTAATAGCGTTTTGTAGCATATATTTTTTGGCCACTCAAAAACTTGTGTATGAAGTTTTTCATATTTTTATTTCGAAATTATGTCATAAAGGTTGAATTAGTATCAACCGATTAAAAATGTGTACACACAAATTATATGGACAATGTGTAAAATATAATAAAACAGGGCTGAAACAATAGTTTTAATAAAAAAGTAGCGCTTTGTTACATTTATTCACAAACCCCTATTTTCACATTGTAACTGAAGCATGGTCTATATGTAGACATATAAATCTTTTATACTTGCTCCAACGAAAGAATGCAGATGCTTGGTAGTGGTAGAAGTAAAATGAATGCCGCGGTAAATGAAATGTCGCAATTGTGTATGAAAGACAAATGTCTTTTACCAACGCAAGCAAAAATTATCTGTGCTAGATTACAGAGTTCCTCCGTGGGCAAGATCCACGCTGAGCTAGCGTGAATAGAATTGATAAAGTTGTTATGTTGGGAAAACAATTTCGAGCCACCTACTTCTTTCGTTAGGACCACTTTAAAACACCGCACGACAATAGTACCCAGACCAAGATTCGAACTTTGTTTAAATGGAAGACAGCCCACAAAACCGATCAAAGTTGTAACGAGGACATTTTGTTTTATTTTCTAGTCTTAAAGGGGTATTTAACCGCTTAACTCAAAAATATATTTTCATTTAGGCTAACTACTAAAGAATTTAGCAATTTACCCGAAAAATTATTGGGGCCATCATGACCTCCCAAAAAACTGTCAAACATGACATTTTTCGAGCTAGGTCCCATCGCAAAATCTCCCATAAGAAATAACATGGGGACGATCTTTATGCCCCGTGACCTTGGAGGATTTTGATCCAAAAAAAATATTGGCCTTATTGAAGTACACCGACAGCCTTTTCTGTAAATTCTCTATATTTTGTTTTGTAATTTGGACAAAGTAGTTTGGTCAAATGATGTGATACCAAGGGGTCGTGATTTTGGAAAATGAAATTTTGCGTGTTTGAGGGTATATCTCTGGGCACAGTTTCAAGACACGATGTTATAAAGGGGCTTTTTAGATTGGTTACTATGCTTACTATCGATGCTGGACAAAAAAGAAGCAGGTTAAATCCAATTTAGGAATTGTCTAAAACACCAATTTTTGCCAATTTCTGATCAAAAAAATTAAAAAATTCGCGTTCAATCCACAGTTACAAGATAATTTTTTTAAACGGTATAATTTTAGCTGTAATAATGTGCTATAGATACGCGGTAAAAGAATTAATTTTTTGGGGTTTTTAGCCCCTCTTATAAATAAGTGATATTTTTGTAATAAGATTTAATGTTTTTGGAACAATGGTTAGCTTTGCACGAGGAGTATCTATAATATCGGCGCGAATGCAGTGTCCAGCCGTTTCAGTTGGAAACTCGGCCCAGCAATGGTCATATCGCATAATTTTTTTTTCAAATCTTTTCACGATAAAATGTTATACAAGAACTGAGGTGTGATGTAGAATTTTGAAATTGTATATGCAAATGGGGCTCTATAAAAAATGCGAAATTGGACCAATATTTGAAACATTTACCATTCACTTTAGAGACTTTAGAAAAAAATTACAAAATTTTGTCTGGAAAATGTACATCACACAGTCATAATCGTTCAACATTTATCTTCAAAATAAATTTTTTTTACCAAAATCGTGTCGAAGTAGTTACCGCTAAACTACTGACTACGAATGAGTTTTGTCTATATTTTAGGCCTTTTCAGCCCCAGCAAGTGGCGCACCTCTGGCCCCCCCCCCCCTTGCTACGAAACTTTTTGAGTGAAAGGAGGTGATTTATGTTCGGAATAACAATTTCAGTGGCCACAGAGTGTAAAACTGTTCAGATAATGCAGAAACGCCACTTAATGCCTAATACATGTTTACATGTTTGCTGAGAACACGGGCACAGTAAGACATTATGTTATTGTGTAAGCATGTTAATGCTTGAGAATCAACCATTTATTTTTCCCGCTGGAGCCCAATAAGAAACGTACAAGCATAATCATAATCGTACATACGATATAAATTCGCGATGGAACATGCATAAAGTTATATTATGACCTGCAAGGTCATCAGTTCATGGTATTAGGATACGCCTCGCACAGATGTGAAGAACATATTTACCTTTATAGCATGTAACGGAAACGACCAATCTTTGTATAGCCTTGTATATGGTAGTGTCAAATTATAACAGACACGCAAAGAATTAAATTTAAAAATTAACTCGTTTTGGAAGTCAACCACCCGGGATGATCGGTTCTATCCGCGCGTTTTCTTTTTGCGCGAGCTGGGGAGTATCCACGTCACAAAAGTGTAATCGGACCAATTGCGCGAGGGGGCCATTTAAAAATGGAAAGTAAAATAGTGTTCAGCTTTGGAAGTCGTTCTGTGGTTTAATTTACACGACTGTCAATACGAAATATCTACAAATATTGCATTAAAATGGTCTCCACTGGGGAATAGAATAGACTCGGCCGGTATCCCGCTGTCCGGGCGGTCGGGGCCGCGGATGCTCTTACCAAATGTAGCATGGAGCGGCGTCATGAATCAGTCTCATTTGGTAAATATATATTTTATTGATTGGGAGTGTGATAGTAAGTGCGATATAATCAAATACAAATGGGTGAACATTGGGGCACTTACACCCATAAAAAATCAGACGTTAAAGGTTATATTCACGTGAGAAAAAAAAAGAAATCTAAAGACGATCATGTACGAAATGTATTCCGCGATGGAGCATATCACTCACGATTTACACATCGAAAGATATCAATCTTGGTTTTAGTTTGTGCCTTTCAAGAACGAAGTGGTAAGCAATAAATTAGTCCACAGCTGTCCCCACCCTCCCTCAGCAAGCAAGCATTTCTCTTGACACCTAGTAAGCTATTATTCGCAAGGCCTGCATCGTGGTTGTAAAAGCTGGGCTCCGAACAATGTATGCCTGGACAAAAGTATTTACTTTTTTACGTGTTATCCAAATCACGCATCATTGTTATTTGTGAATATTGTGTATGTGACCATGCAAGTACCTAACAAACATACGGATGACATAAATAAGGCGGATCGCGACGAACATTCTGTAGATTTGCCACGTCATCGTCATTAGAAAATTTATTTAAGGATTACTTTTATCAACTTCAAATGAATAATTTTGTCTTTCAAACTGGCTCTATCTTGTAGGCTAGATTCTTTGCTTTGACTGTTTTTGATAATTATGTATTTTTGGGGGTTGAATGACCTGAGTTACCTGATGGCGGAAAAGGGTCATATTAATTTCCGAAGCAAAGTTTTTAACGGATTACTAGTTACTACGATGAAATCTTCTGGACTATAAAAACGCGAATCATTAGTGTGCAGTAAAAGAAAAGTAGTACAATTAAAGAGAATATATAACCGATCTGTCCTAGAACAACAGGTACAGACAATGTAAAAATATTTTAAACAAATCGGTTACACATGTGTTGTATATAATAATAATATATAGGTATATCTTGCGTAATTGCGGAGTGAGCTTCCCGCAGTCAGCTGGAACTTACTAGTCCACAATTGTCATATCGGTGCAATATAAAATTAGGCAACAATCTGATTACACTAAAATTAACGATTTAAACTTTATAAAAACAGGATTCCTACTAAGGAAAAGTTTTGGAAAATAAAAATTTGCTTTCGGAATAACTAGAAAAAATATTACACCTTTTAAAATTAAAAAATACGCAAATTTCACAGGATTTAAAATGTCGGACTATGTCGTGCGTGGTAGGGTTAATGGAAACATTAAGTATTGTAGATGTGTTAGGATTAATATGTTGTCGCAGCTTGCATTTCATCCCTAGTATCTTGTGTAGGACCTACTCATATTGGTAATTGACTATGAAAATAGCAACTAGTGCTAATGAATAAAGAACATTAGGTGGTGTATCCCTAAATGTCCAATGGGGGGTGGGGTGGGGGGTTGTCAATATGCCCCAAACAGGAGACGGGGTTCTGGTGCGATAAGCCCAGGCCGCCGGAGGCCTTTTCGAATTTTTTCTCGTATTTGACATTTAGTCAACCGCCTCTAAAACACGTATTGTAGAGTCGAATACATACTCAAAGTTGGCTATGCGAATCATAAACTTCTTATTGTGCAAAGTCTGACTTGTAAGTAATTGTAATTAAGTCCTATGTAAATATCATTAGTTAGGTTGCTTCCCTCCTTATATTTTTTCTTCAATCGATTTACACTCGTTTTTTACTTGTTTTGGGGGGGGGCATGGGGGGGGGGGGCTCCTTCAACCCCAGTAACCCCCCGCCTCGCCCCTGGGTACGCCACAGTGAAAAAACACATACTATTTACTACCGACTACAAAAAACAAAATTCAAAGTTTCAAAATCATGTGTTATGAGTTATGCCCTAAAGAGTGACGCGCCTTTCTCCAAAATAAATAAAACAATCTGTTGCAACTTAAAACATGAGCAATCCCATTAATTAATTCAGTGTGTAACTATCACACAATAGTTCGATATTATAAACCCGTATTATACCTTTCTTAGGCAAGGGCCACTGAATATTCACTAGCTGATTTGGGGAAGGGAGGTAAAAATGATTCACTTAGGATTGATTTGTTACAGGTGTGTATCAGTTAAAAAAAAAAAATATACAATTATTTGATATCTAATTGGATTTTTAGAGACATGCCTTGGGATCAAATTTTGGTGTCTTGAGTGGGGGTGTCTGTTTTACATGGGCCTACCCATTCATTTGTTTGAGTACCAAATACTTTCTGGGAGAAATATCTTTTGGTAAAAACGGAGATAGTAAGCATATCGGACAATCCGACACTTTCAATTGCCAGCGATTTTGGGCGAAGGGTTGAAAATTAACACAACATAATAACTAACACTTTCTGAAAATAAAAGTGTGCTTTGACCTTGATCCACTTTCCTAAACATCGCCCCCCTCCCCCCACCCACACACACAATCGCATTGCAATGTCTGGCTTGTCGGCGAAAAATGTGAACAGCACACACTGGAGCAAGCAGAGGAAAACGCGTGTGACACACTCATCTCACAAATGGGTCCACCCGCTCTCTTGGTGACAACACTCAGCTCACAAATAGGGGTCCACCGATCCTATCGCAGTCTGTCACATTGGGTGGGTTTGGGTAAGAGGGTTTGGGCGTGAGTAAGTAGGGAGGAATTATCTCTATCATAAAACACTACATTTCAGAGATACTCAAAACTCAAGATAAAAATATTAGAGAACAGTTTCGCGATAGAAACTAAAGGAAGCGAGCTGGTGAGCATCCATGAACGGCAGAAATATTAGCCTCATCATTAACTTAACACCAATTACAAATTAGTACGTTGAAAAACACTTGTTTTCAATTGTATTCTATCACAAGTTTTTCTGTATTGGTTCTCTAACTATACGTAAAAGTATGAAACTTTTCGGTTCGTGTGGTTAGAGGCTCCGCTTACAATGCAGAAAGGTTCTCCAGGGTCGGATTCCGCTGGTAGGCCAGATTTACTTTAGGAGTCTTATGTTGGATTGAGTCCATCAGTTCCTTAGGAATGTGTAAACAGGTGACGTTTGGGCTTGGAGTGCGTCCTGCTCATTCGATGACACACGAATAAATAAGGTTATAACACGGTTAATGAATTAAGCAGTATAAGATGATGTGCTGCGTGTGCGTGATGTGAAGTACCTAAAATTTTGTCGCTTTATCACTAACTTACATATAATCAGTGGCGTAATACGGGTGAGGGGAATTTGGTAGTAGGGGGGGCGAGGAGGGAGCGCAACCTCTTTATTGAAATTTAAATGCTATTGTTCTTATATATTATGATTAAATGTTTGAATACATTTTTCTTATTTTGCAATTTTTCCATCAATTTTTTAAGGGCTTTTGTAAAAACAAAAAACATTGTCAAAATACTCATTATCACACTTAGAATTCAAATTTTTGCCGGGGAGAGCGTGCGCTCGCACCCCGTATCAAAACGGGGGGGCCAAAACCCCCTTCAGACGCCCCCCATTGTTGCCCAAACGTGCTCGTATAACCAGGAAAGAGCGATAACCATATAATTATTTTGGGATGATAGCACTATCACTGTACCAGTGTACTACATATCCCTACTTCACTAGTTGTGTGCCCATTGAACTTTGGAGGCGGGAAACAACAACTGTTCGCTCCGCGAAAAATAAGGGCAAGTTAGCCAATGATAGTGTAATCATACTGACAAGTGTTGGCTCAATGGACTTGACGTGATTCGGCTGAGGTTCTCGGGTTCCTGAATCCCGTCAACAAGAACCTGTTCTGATTATTATCCTACGGATACTGATTATATATGTGTAGTATCGTGTATGCTATGCATATATATAATAATGCACGGGATATATAGCGATAATAGGTTAACAAACTATGTGATCCTGACCTGGGATTCTTACCCGGGTCTAGACGTCGTATAGCAGTGAGTGGGTGTGTGATCCTGTGACCAGATGTTTCTGGACTTGACACCAAAAGGTCGCGTCACATCTTTACTGACAATAATTTTGAGTTGATGGTTATAGCCCTGTATTCAGAATAATAATCAACATTATACTTATTTAAATGTGCGTAATGTCTTTCATTTTGCAAATCCCTATCAATAGAATAAGATCATTGATAGGAGGGACAAAAAATAAAACATTAATTGAATTATTTGGGTTTTCCCTTCATTATGTGTATGGGGTTTAACACTCAATACGAAAATGTCGAGAATGTAAACACTTCTTTATTACTTGTAGGACGACCACGTCATTTTACGGCCAGCTCGTGAATGGGGTGATATTTGATCTCAGTGCAGACTTGGGCAATGTAGTGAGCGCATCTCGCGGTCCCGTCTCAAAACCTTTCTGCAGTACAAAACACAGATCCCACTTTGCCCGTCGTAAATTATAGGCTCGCTATTGGAGGACAAAATTAAAAATATTTTGGACGGAATAACTTCCTTAGGCGACTGACTCCAACAACGTCTCTCCCGCAATTACCCTCACACATGTCCTTTCATCTCCAAGCAAGATATATGCTTAACGCCTGTGACACCTAAAGAAGGGGTGAAAGCTTGGCCTGGTGAACGCCCCTATAATGGAAAATTTAATTTGTAATTGATAGCTTCCGGTTAGTGTAAAAAATTTAATTAAAATATACCATTTACAACGTTCCGGTTTAAACTCAGCATCGTGTAATTATTAACATATTTAAATGATAATAAGTTCATCGATTACAACGCTTGCTTAACGAAGTTCACACCCTGTGTTACTATAATAACAACAGTAAAATAATAATCCGCTCTATTATATAATTATATAGTATCGTTGATTGGCAATAGATTAAAATAACGATAGTTCGCCCGCACAAGTTAAACCGGACCTCCACAATAAAACGCGATTATTTTTCAAAATTTGTCCTTAAATCGTCCTTGATAATATTTACGGAATCAACCTCAACATTGCGCCGCGATATTTTTTCCTTTACAGTTCAGTTGTGTGCAGAAACTTCCCCCACCCCCCTTGCCACTTTTTATTCGCACTAAAGTTCTGAATTTTGCACAGAAAATGCTTTTGAGAATACGGGTATTCTAAATTCGGCGGGGCGCGGGCTATGTGCGTTACTAACAGAAAGGATTGTATATTGATTAAAAATGTGGGCTGTCAGAATGCACCGTGGCCTAATACTGGAATGCATTCGAATTTGTGTCCAATGTGTAGTTCGATGATTTTGATTTGATATTATGTGTAAAGTTCGTTAGACTTGACGAGCCTTGGTAATAAATGAAACATAAATAATTTGCGTATATTTTTCCTGAAGGATAAGCTAAAACTCTGACCGACAAAACTTAACTCCTTTGACATCTAGATATCAAACGAAGGGCTATGACCTCTGAATCTCTGTCAACATGTAAGTGTACATTGTACTTTGTAGCTGGATTTTGCTTGAAAATAAATAAAAATAATAACCAACAAGCCCAAAACCGTTTTATATTTTGTTTGTTGAGAAAGGCAATATCCGAGATGTCGAAACTTATCAATTACTTCATGATTAGACGCTTAAATTACGTGGCACTACTTTATAATTTGAATTGGAAATAAGCACTATTTCTATTTAGAAAGTGGAATGTTCAAAAATGAATAAGTTGAATATTTAAGCGGCGGAAAAGTACAATCTTGAGTAAGGTATTTTTTGTTTGAGTGGAGGAGAGTGGAATCTTCTAATGTCTCCTAAACTTTTCATTTTTGTCTTTCGATTTGTATGTAATATTTTTTTGCCGCAACTTGATAGTTTGTGAATACATTGATTTTATATAAAGTGTTAAAATGTTATGCCGAAAATATGGTGTGTTATCCCTTACTATCTTGTTGTTGAAATATTAAAATTTTTGCAATTCAAATTTTTTTTATAAACTACTAGGTCATTGTTGTGTATGTAGTCATTGTGATAAGTTTAATTTTAGTTTAGGTCTCCTTGTAAATCATGTTTTATAAGCTCGAATAGGATAGACGCTAACGATTTCAGTGTGTTGTCTCGGACTGAGAGCTGAGTCCTCGGAGTGGTATGTACGCAATGCGATAAGAGATGACTTCATCGTCAAAACGGATTTGAACCAGCTTTTCAAGCCAGAGGAAATACTTTCGTCATCGTTTTACAAAGCGTCCAATAAAGTATGTCAGTGGATGCCGAAGTGGATTTTCAAACGGGCTCGCGAGGGTCTCGGTGCTGTGTGAGTAAGCTTGTTACGCGCGAAAACATCACAGCGTTTCATTCACAAACGACGCGCGCTTGTAAGGCGGCGGGATATAATTAAGGGAGTTTTGACTTCTTGGTCCCTCTCTAAGGGTTATGCGAAACTTAGGGTGGTCGTTCCATCGTCCTTGTTGGGGAATCAGGGCCGAAAGTTGAGCGCGTCCTGCAAAGAAATGAGAAAATAGGTGCGGATTTTATGAACTAGTACCGAAAGATGATGCAGAAATCAGAATTGTTTACGATGTGGTTCGGAGATTAATTCTCATTAATCTTAATTTGGACCGGCACCTACACCCAAAATTATAAATGATCTCTCGTGACGATGAAAAACCGCTCTAGATAATAACCTGAATTTATTAATATTTTTCCATGTGAATTCTTTTAAACTTGCATGCCTACAAAATATCATATCCCCTCCGGAAATTTAATACTGATGAACATGGGCCTTCATTCCTTGTATTTTTTTTACTGTTGAGAATTGAGAGGATAATATTTTTTTAGCCCCACTCTATGCACAACATATAAGATTGTTCTTACACGCAAACTTTTGAAGTATGCCTAACGTTTCTACATTTAATGAGGTATAACTAATCCACCTTACATAATCAAATAAACAAATTCCAAGTAATATGTCATGCATTACATACAAAATGTATTGTGTGATAGGGAGACAAGCTATATAAGTTCTAGGGGTCTTACATCGCTTTAACGCTGTACAGGCTTATATCGATGACATTAAATTGCAAGGAAAATAATAATATACTGGTATATGTACAACCATAACAGATAAATGTTATTTTAGAATCCAAAACCCGCAAGTGTGGCTCGTTGGTCTGTGGTTAGCGTATCTGGCTACCAATCGCAGCAAGGTTTAGGGTTTCAAATCCCCGCCTAAGTAAGAAGTTTTTAAGTCTGGATTTCGACTTAAGTCCAGAGCGTCTTGTCTTAAGGAGTGGTAAACGGTGACTTTGGAGCAATCGTAGCATAGAGGCAACATAATATTTCGAGTTGTTCTGAACGGCTTGTTGATTCTGGCGTGACACGCGGGTTGTTCGTTATGTCCATACACCCTGATTGGCTATATTCTATTAAATCGATATTGGTTGGTAATTCATCTCACTCGTCAATTGCGTCGGGGCCCTGCCGGAACGCTTCCCCCACTAAAATTGTCCCCACTAAAATTCAGTTATACAAACTGCGTGTGTAGACTCTAAATAACAAAGGTTATTGTATTTTATTTAAATCATTACCCTCTTCCCGATCTAAAAAAAATACGTAGTTAAACACTGATATCCTCCATTATATCAGAGCATGAACTGATAAACATTGTCCCGATGGTGTCATGTGAATCTAGGGAATCGTGTGTTTGAGATCCTAGCATATGATTGGAAATTAAATTTTCCTTTTAGTTACCTGACATTCATTATATCCTCTACGTTTGGTACAACATCTGTCCCCTGTAACCACTGTTTGCGTACCATCACCAATAACCAATTGTATTGTTTTTGAATTAACGTTATTTATTCGAAGTGAGTGATACATGGTCTGGAAGGATGACATGTACAGACAAACAATGGCAAAGGAAAATCACTAAAGCCCCAGTGATACTGAAAACACGCAGCGCAACAGTCCGCTAATTGGTTTGACAAAATAGACGGTTGGTCTGTTGAGCTTTGCAAAGAAAATTCTGTCTATCTCTTCTCGCCGCTCGGTTCGATGTTTTTTGTAAGGGAGGGTGTAGAAACACCCCCTCCCAAACGCCCTCCCTCAACCCCCCTCCTGCGCACGCAGGAGTAGATTCCCTGAACTTGTAAATGAAATTCAGCGTTCGATCCGCGGATAGTTCTCCTCACCGTTCCCCTCCTCCCCTCGACTCACCCCTCAAGCCCATTCCACCTGCCCGCTCCACAAAAATATCCAAACCTCCATCAATCATCAATCAACATCGTGACCAGGGTACCACGCACCAGAGTTGATAAAGTAACTGAGTAAAAATATTGAGGTACCTGAAGTAATTAGTACTTTTGAAGTAAATTACTTTATTTTATCAACTGTAACTGTAAAAACTGATTACTTTTATAAGTAATTATTATACTCAGTTTGCGAACAAAATAAAATAAAAAATACGTGGCAAATGTCTTTTATACTTTTAAAGCAATTACTTTTCACAAACTATGCTCATACAGTACAGTTAAATAATATTAACGTCTCAAACTCAAATAATAAAATATAAAAACAAATTTCAGCTTCTTTTTATTTTTTGTGTGGTGTAGATAAAACGAGATTTCCGCTTGATCCACTTAAGCCCGCGAGCTCGAACCAGCGGTTGTCGCGTTACGAACGGCGTCAGATAGAAAAACTCCTATTTTCACAGGTTTGAAGAGCAAACTTACCAATTCACATTCACGCTTAGAACAGTTTGTACTGATGCTTAGTTTTTGAGCGAGCTACTCAGAGCACACGTTCAAACCAACGTTCAAACGCAGTGTACAACGGGATTTGCAGGCAACAAAAAAAAATTAATACAACTCTGCAAACGAAAATTTAATAGTCACTTATCATAGATAAGTTCCCATGAATTCTATTAGATAAGTGTCTGCCGGAATCTTTTATATGGAATAAAAAAACCTTCAAATGTTCTAAACAGGTAGATTGACTGATTTGTAGTTGAGTCATTCCATGCGGACCGTAACGCTGTGACAGATTGATCCAAATTGTCTAGGTGAAAAACAGCCAATGCCAAATAGAAAACAAACAGAAAAATTCTGTTGTGATAACAAGAAACAGTTTCACTCATTGTCCTTAGTTGCAACAAAATTCTTTATTTTCCTGTTTCGTACCATACTCTCAGTAATTGACATTTTTAGAAATAAATGAATGTAGAACTACAAAAGTAATTCAATTAACCTATGACGTACTGTAAACTTGGAAATAAGTACTATAACGAATACTTTCACAAGTAACAGCATTCTTTAATGATAGGATTACTTTAACAAGTAAGTAAACACAGTACACGCTTTAATTGAATTACTTTCACCAACCAGTAACTATAGCTGTTACTAAAGTTACTGTGGTAATAAAGTAACTGTGACTGTAATGGAAATTAGTTCACAAGCAAGTAACTGCTAACTGTAGTTGTAATAACTTTACAAAATCAAACTTTACAGCATGACACGCACCTTGCAACCTCGCACCACGTCAGACTAGAAAGATTATTGTATAAGTGCGTGCGAAAGAGATCTCAATCCCCGCGATTCCCTCTGATGATGGCATCTGGAACGGGCACGGAATCCACGGGCTATCTTCTGTGAAATGCGAGAATTAATCGTATGCATGGAGACCAACGCTTTTTCAATTTCAAGACAGTTTATTCTCAACAAAAACATATTGGGGGGGGGCCGTTATGTAGCTACAAGCTGTTCTATCGACTATACATGTTTGAGCACTTGAGTATAGTATTCAAAATTAGTGTAAAATAGGTATGTTATCGCCGAGTACACAGTAAATGACGTATGACATTTTATTTCAGGTGACTAATTTTTTTATAATTTTTGTAACTTAGAAAATACCTTGACAAAGTTAAATGTTTTATGATAACTTAATTATAAACACAACGAAAAATAAAATGGTGAACCTTACATCTAAGATTTTAGAAGTCATATTGAACTATACAACTTTCCGATATTAGAGTGCGAGTGTCAAGTCAAGTCCTCTACTTGAAAAAAAAAATACGGTGGTACAGGATTGCACTGTATTTGGGCAATTCATTACCCTTCCCCCACATAAAACAATAAATTCTGTATTTTAAAGTTGCAAGTGCCAAGTTCAGAACAAGGAGAAAATAGCCGAAAAGTTTCCCGGACCGACGTCACATATTACGCAGTCCGGCAAGCCGTGTAATAAAAACTTTAATTGCCGCTCTGCTATAGGGTTAATCAAGTTGGCCATTTGAAGCAAACCATTCCAGTTGATCATATGAGCCGGCAGTCAGAAAAATATGGAGCGCGAAAAATCACAAGTTACATAAATTGGAATCGTAAAGAAAGGCAACGATAAGTGGGAATGGTTGCGCTATGATACTCGTAATTGAAGAGGGACGGAGAAGCTCATATGTGGCAGTGTTAGTTGTGTGTGGGCTCATACATTCGTAGGATGGTCCCAAAATATCTATGTAGTATGTAGGTCGGAACGGACGGTACCCGAAGCAATGAAGAAATGATGGAAGTAACGGACTTAGTATAAACGGGAGAGTGGAATAACCTAAATCAACACACTGAACAATAACACAACATTAAGGGGTCTATTACTGCAACATTTTTTTTTACCCACATAATCTATAGCATAACTACGTACCAAAGTGACTGTTAGCAAGTGTAATCTTGTAACTGTGAGGATTCACGAATTTTTTTTAGTTTACTGACCTGAAGATTGCCGAAAAATGGCGCGGTTTGGAGGAATTTTTTGAAATTGGTATTGACTTTCCTTATCAATGTCTGTTCAACATTGATAATAGACGATCGTACCAATCTAAATGAACCCTTGTATAATAGTTTAGTCTTGCAAGCTGTGCACAAATATACTTTGAAAACATACAAAAGTACAACGCTTGTTCTTAAAAATTAGCATATTTACGGTGGACCTAAAAAAAATTCGAGTTACATTAATAATGTTCTTGTTATTATAATGAAATATATTTTTGATTCTAGCGGGAATACCCTTTAAAGCCACAGTTAGAGCTGAGCCCAGATAAGGATGTTCAGACTGGGCGCAAATGTTATGTCTGCTACACAGTTGTATAGTATGCGTGTATAATCTAGAGGCTGAACGTGGGTGATATGGAGTGTTCGTGTGTTAGCACCGGGATGCGACGAGCAATGATGTCTGGACCAATAGGGACGTCACACTAATCTATACATCGGGATAGCGTTCTATCGCATGACATTGACATTTTAAGAAACAAAAACAAAACACGAGGTGAAGAACCCACCGACTGGTGATTTTTTATCCACCATCGCTCTGCGTCAAAGGCCGGTTTTCTCGAGGCTTGAGGAACATTCTTAAGGTCCCCCGTCTAGGCCAGGGTTAAAATTGCCCAGAGCATGGCTCTGCTAATTCGTAAAAGGCGATCAAGAGAAAAAGTCCTCGCAAACGATCAGCTGAGTAGATGGGTAGTATATACTCCCCGAATCTAGAGGACGAGCTCTGGCAATCGTCGGGGGACCTTCCCTTGACGACCCCACGACGACGATGACAATGACATATCGAACGATGACCAAAGCGATGACGACCGCGACGGAGAAACCCCCCTTTTTTTTCCTCCCCTTACCTGTGGCTGGTTCTGACCAGCATGGGCCCGTCTTCCACCCCCCCCCTAGGTTAGAGTGGTGCAATTCTGACCTAACGTTGACGCGTCCTTAATCAAAAATAATCCAAAAAGTCTTACGGTATATACATAATTGAACATTCGGCATGCTATAGTAAACGTGACCATGAAAAAGAATATTACTCATCATGATTCAATCAATTTTTTTTTTGGTATTTATATATATTGATATATATATAGTAATTATATATATATATATATATGTTTTGTCTTAAGCTTTCGGATCCATGTTAAGGTTTTAAAGTATCTTTACGGTAAATAATCACGCACAGTTTATAGAAAAACTTTTACTCCCAACGTTTCAGAAAAAACGAGTTTCCATTTTCAAGGGAAGTAAAAAACAAACATGTCAATAAAACAACAACAGCATTATAAAATAAACAAATAGAAACAAAAAAAACACATACCTTGCAAACATAGAAAATTACAAAGATCCAATTGCAGTGAACCTAAAATCAAATCACTGGTTGCATGTGAGTGTGACTTATTGTTACCATTCTAGCAGGCTATCGCTGTCTTTCATGTCATTGGTACACAGGCGGCTCAGTCTCAGACTTTCAAAGGCTGCAGATGACTTCTGTCATTTCTGCTGGATTGAGAAATTTGGATCAGCAGAATGACTAGAAGTCAAATGGCAGCTCTTGACAAAGTATGAGACTGAGCCGCCTGTGGGTACCAAGACATGAAGACAGCAAAGGCCTGCTAGAATGGTAACAAGAAGTCACACTCACAATGCAACCAAGTGATTTGATTTTTCCAGGTTCACTGCAGGATCTTTGTAATGTTCTATGTTTGCAAGGTAGTGTGTTTTTTGTTTCTATTTGTTTTATTTTTATAATGCATGTTGTTTTGTTTTATTTGAATTTTTGTTTTTAACCTTCCTGAAAATGGAAACTAGTTTTTCTGAAACGTGGAGGGTAAACGTTTTTTTATAAAACTGTGGTGATATTTACCGATAAAGATATTAAAAGTATATTTATATATATATATAATGTCATATATAATATGTTAAACCTTGTTTTTTTGTAGGCAACAATGACGCTGTTAAATGGTTCAATAGACAGAAAAAATTTAAAAAATGCCATTCTGTATAATATATAGAGATGTTAAATACAGACCAAGATGTTTTTTTTTTCTTATTTTTTTTTAAATTTTTTGTTCCTCTATGATCTGTCCCCTTCGTCTCTGAGGAGATTATTTGCAATGCCGATTTAGAAGTAGAGAATTTTCGATGAGCTGATGTTGACATTGATGTTCGAAGCCGCGTACAGTAATGACGAATGTGATCTAACAGTTTTAATTTTTTTCACAATTAATTTATTCTAGTCCTTAATTGTCTAAATGCAAAGTATTTGCTGTTTCCACGCATGTAAAAGATTATTACGATGTTATGATATGATGACGATATGCTTCCCAAACCTGTCAAAACCTTCTCCAATCTTACTAATAAAATTGTTAAAGCGTACAAGCGACAGTGATTACGAATGTGTAAAAAGTTTGATATTTGAAGTTAATTATAACAAACCAATTTATATATTCTAATCTTACAATAGTTTGTAACTTATAAACACTATTTGCATGATTTAACACATTATTAAAAATTCACTTATGATATGATGATGATTTCTTCTAAAGATCACTTGATTAAAAGTTCAAACATACTGTGATAACGAAGTATGGAAGTTTTGATGTTGAGTTAATTATGGACATAATAATAAAATATATTGCTAACCCTCAAATTGTTGTTACTTATAACAACTATTTGCATGATCAACACATATTAAAGATATTGCCTTAAAGGCTTTCATATGATGATAATTCCTACGTAACTTATGATGAATTGATCTTATTACTTATGGATAAAAGTAAAATGTTGTCAATTGAGTATCGTGTATCGTTATTACAATATGCAAAAGTTTAAACTAATCTGTGATTTAAACGTCAGAAACCGTCATAGTATCATGTAACAAAGAGTAAATAAACACAACTCTCATTGGTAGAAAAAAAAAAATACAACTCTTTAAAGTTTACACCCTACCATACTATACATACACCATATATTAAATAATAACATAAGAAGTATAAATGTTCTTCATGATTTATCATGATCTAGATATTTGGGTCATTTCCATACCATTCACAAAACACCTGTTGCAGCACCATTTAAAAAAAAAATTCAAATTTTACACACTTACTACTACATGTGATTGAAAGGCACAAACCAATTTTTAATAATTTTTTGGTCATGATGCGCAAGGATACAGGCCCTTAAAGGGTCGCAGGGCGTTGTAAAAATGGCACTTTTAAGGAGTAGCGGTAATTGGAATAATCGGAAAGTACAAGTCGTAGGAGATGAACATACAACAAATTAATGTCACACTGAGCTTTCATGGTGACAATATATTTTATACCTTACTACTTAAAAATCTATGAGTACGATAGTACAAGTTTGGACGCAAAATGTACGATTTTGCAAACTTTTGCCCAATAAGTTTCTAATGAGAACGGGTTGTGATCACAATAGCCCATTGTTTTTTTTGACAGTATATTTGGGTACCATATTAAAGGTGTGAAGATAAAAGTTGTGTGTTTCTTAACCCTTTAGCTGTTGCAAGCTTTTCAAAATGTCAAAATTGACAATATACCGTTTTTGGCCCCGTAACTCCGCAGTGGGGGACATTTTAAAAATTGAAATTTTTGTCATGAAAAGTTAGAACCTGTTAAAGATGCAGTTAAAAATTTGGAGATGTGTTTTCCTGTTTGGAAGTTACATCACACTGAAGTTGCCCCAAAAATACCCTGCTCGCTATGTATTAGCAGTTACATATTGGGGCATTGCTGCACATACATTAATTTCTAATGTTGACAATGAAAAAATCAGTTAATAGTTGTTAGATTTAATGTTTACTTCGCACAGCATAGGTGTACTGAAAATATAGCCTGTCTGGCTAGTTGAAGATATAGCAAATACACAGCCTACGTTCTTTTTTCACTGGACTGATGAGAATCCATGTTGTATCTTCCTAATTATCCACCACAACAATTAGTTATGCAGGGGGTTGCATGAGGTCTAGGGCCTAGGCCTTACTTCTTAAGTTCTTGACGGAGTCTCATAATGTTGTATACTCGAGCGGAGAAAGAATCCATAAATGTTTTCATAGTGACCCAAGACTTATCCCTCCTTTCAAAACTCAAGGCTGTGTGAGAAGAAAATGTACAAAGTTGTCTCCTTCATGATGTTGTTGGACTGCAACAACTCCACGCCACCACTTAAGTATAAATGCATACACATAATCACATACTAAGTTGCTTGTTTGACCTGATTTCACTATTTACTTCTTTGTAGTATTGATGGATGTAAGAAACATTTGCACATTATTGCAATCAATCGAATCGAGCAATGTTTTTCTCTAGTATAATAGACTTAATAAGTACCTTATAGCATTTTCAAACTGATCACTCAACATAATTTACCTCCATGGATGTTCTTACATAGATGAAATGTTACCCGTGAATATTAATTGCAAAATTGCAAACATATCTTCTAGAGTCAAAATTTTATTGTCTTTTGTTCTCTGTAAGTGGCTTAGAAACTAGATGTTTTACAGTTTATCCTAGCCATTACATGGCATTTCCCACGTGACATTAAAAAAGTGCCATGGCTTCAAAAGCCAATTAGCTTAATGATTGCAACAGTAGAGAATGTTTATTTGTTATACTGACTTTTTATACTGGCTTGCTGCCCATCAACAAAATATAAAGTTTTAAACAGTCAGAGCTATTTTAATTCTGTAGAGGGTTTTGAAACGTAGTGTACCACCGCTGGAGTGGCGTGCTTTAATTAACACTTATGATTGCATAATCGTCAAATGTTTGCTTAACATCCAAAATCAAATAACGATGAAGAAATTAAATAATAAGAATCAATTCAAACACACAACTTATTAAATGATATTGGGACATGCATTTAGGACAATAAGTGGCTTGGAGTTGTGCCAAAAGACCATCAATGAAGGAGACAAACTTTGTACACTTTTCCCAGGCACAGCTTCAAGTTTTGAAGGAGGAGGATAAGTCATGCATGGGTCACTAATGAAAACATGTTATGGATTTCTTTCTCAGTTCAAGCTATTGACGGCAAAACTGGTCGAGTGTCCCAACATAATGAGACCTCAGTCAAGAACTCAAGAAGAAGGACCTTCATGCAACACACCTAAATTAATATTGTTGTGTTTGATAATGGTTAAGACTGCAACAATTTTGGATTCTTCAGTCAGTCCAGTGAAAAAAGGAACGTAGGCTGTGTAATTTGCCTAGATTTTCAAACTAGCCAATGACAGGATATATTTTCATGTAATGGGCTATGCTGTGCAAGTAAATCATAAATCTACAACTATAACTGATTTCTTCATTATCAACAAAATTTAGATAATTAATGTTATGGCAGCAAGTGCACCATTATGTACTTGCTAATTACATAACGTGAGCAGGGTAATTGTTGGGCAACTGTTCAGTGAGATGTAACTTCCACAAACGAAGGGAAAAACACATTCTCCAAATTTAAACTGCATCTTAACAGGTTCCATAACTTTTCATGACAAAAAATTTCAGATTTTTAAATGGTCACCCACTGGAGTTACGAGGGACCCAAAAAACGGTAAATTCAAAATTTTTGAAATTTTTGAAAGCTTGTACCTGCTAAAGGGTTTTAAAAACACACAACTTGTATCTTTCACACATTTTAATATGGTACCCAAAATATACTGTAAAAAAAAAAAAATGGGCCATTGTGATCACAACCCTTCTATGAGAAAAAACTTATGCAAAAGTTGCAAAAATCGTACATTTGCATCAAAACTTTGTACGAATCGTACTCATAGATGTTAAGTAGCAAGAGTATAAAAATATATGTAAATATGAGAAGATAGTTTTGACGATTAATTTGGTGTATGTTTCATCCTCACTATGGAATTGTACTTCAAGTATTCCAATTACCACTACTCCTTAAAAGTAATGCCCATTTTAACAACGCTCTGCGACCTTTGAGGGCCTGCAAGTCCTTGAGGTTCAAGACAAAAAATTATTAAAAATTGGTTTTGTGCCTTTAAGACAGTAGTATTAAGTGTGTAAAATTTGAATTTTTTTGAAAAATGGGCTGCAACAACTTTTTCAAAATCTGGTGAACATGGTAGGGAATTGACCCATTCCCAAAAAAATAAGAAAAGTGGTAGTTTGCAGGGCTCAATGACCCAAAAATAATGCATAAAACATCAGACTGCATATTATCGCCACGAATCCGATAAATCCAACATAATTTCGTAAGTATTCGAGACAAAAATTTTTTAACTTTTTTTTGTGGGGGGGGGGGGGGGGGAGGAAGTAGAGGGTAAGGGCCCAACACAGCCAGTCTGACAAGTATATTCTTTTCCGAGGTAACTTTTCTATTAAAATGCCGAGTTTTCAATCATGTTTAATATGAGGCAGATATGATCATTTTAGGCCATTCCGGGCCGTCTGACGAGGTTCAAAGCCGCAACGACAGATCGTCTGGACGACTAATATAGTCCTCCTCGGTAACTTTACTTTAAAGTGACGGTAGGTTTGAATCATTGAATACCTTATGAGGCAGATTTAGACCTTTTTTGGCACTCGGGGCGTTTTGACGGTCAAGCCACAACGCAGTCATATGGTCAAAAACAGATGATACCTATGAGGCATAGGAAACTGTCACTGGCTCTCATCTATAAGTAATTGCCGATAATTAAACAATAAACATAGAATGAACAAAAGACTAAATGGTAAGAAATTAAATGCTGATAAATTAAGGTATGTTATGGTCTAACTTCACGTCAGAAGGGTGTATGGCAACAGCGGATTATGCAAACATAACCTATAATTGAGATACACTGTAGGGAAGTACCTGATAGTCGCTTCCAAGTCCAGTGCCTAAGTGCTTCCTCTTATATAAACCCATATTCTAGGGAATGAAACACTTTAAAGCTAGGCCATGAATCAAAGTAATTAAACTAGAATAAAATCACCAGAATAGGGTAAGGCCTATTCTGTCTATTTGCAAAAAATATTTAAACAGAGATAGAAAAATGTAACTAAATTTGTATCTGATATTACATTTATGTAGTACATTTTGATCTAATTGTAATATATAGTATCAGGTAGGTTTTAATCAAAGTAAAGAATGAATTTGTAACAACACTGTTTGGTTTCTTTTAGAGAGCATCGGGCACTTAAAGAGTCCCGGGCAATTATATTTTATAATCATTAATGGGCATCCCGATGTACCTTATGTGGCAAATGTTATTCTTGAAGAGATATGTTGTTGACTTGTTAGAGAGGGAATATATCAAAAGCTTCGAGAAGTCAATTTTTTTTGCTTTTTTTTTTGCGGTGTGCCCCTACAACATTTTTGGGGTAGAGCTGCCAACGTTTTTATCTTAAGGCAATACTTCTCATCTACCTATCAATGTGCAAAGTCTACTGTGAGTAGAGTACCAAAAGGGTACAAAAACCCACATCTGTACCACTTATTAAAATATTCAATTGGCTCGTAGAAAACATTGCGAAAAATTGAAAAAATTCCAAAAATCGTAAACAGATATCTAGGTTATAAGTGTAACTACTTTTGGCCTACGCGTGTAAAATTTCCTCACGCAAACTAAAATCTTTAAAAAAGCTCATCCATCACGCGCGGGACTTTAGCGTTTCTAGTGTAATTCACACAGTTTCTCAGTACGAGGATAAATGGTAGACAAACTGACGCGCATCTCACTATCAACATCAAGGAGTCTCGATCTGTTCTTTGACTTGATTGTTTTTAAAGTTGAGAAAGCTGACTCACACAGGTATGAAGTGGAGAAGAGAAGTAAAACACACAGAGCTTGTTAAAAATTGCACGGTATATTCATTTTAAAGAGATCCAAAATCAATCAAAAGAGATCTTTTGAAATCTTGATTTTAATTGTATATGAACTTTGAAGTAACTACACTCAACTCTACTTTTTTTGGATACGTTAGGTCTGACATGTCGATTATGTGCTCACCAGAACTGTAATAAGAGATAACCCATTCTATTACCTTTGTTGAAATAGAAGAAAAGTATTTCTTCAAACCCTCCTGAAGGCAGGTAAAGTGTAGAATTATATCTTTCTTAAACTGATCATTAGATTTTATTTCCAACTTGCTTACGGCATTCATTGCAGCTGGAAAATTGACATATCGCCTTCCTATCGCAACACTAGTATTTTTTTTCTTAGAAAAACTAGATTGGTAAGGTATCATCAAAAATGCATAGCAATATTTACTTTTTCACACACGCGCGCAACCCGGCACCTCCACCATTTGTACGAATTGGGCTGAATTTGTACCCGGCACCTCCACCAAAATCGTGTTTAAAAAAAAATACTTACCGAATACTATAGACTCAAGTCAAAATTTCGGGTACTCGCACACCCCTTGCTGTCACTTACTTTCAATTCACCCCTAGAACTTTGGCGTCATATAGCGTTCATGTTAGTGGCGTACATGAATAGCCTTCAAATAACAATAAATAAACAAAATACTTGTGACACACCTCACAACTGATCGCGACACACACAGATAATGGATTTGATGGAATTCCGAGCCTCAAAACTTTTTATCTGCTTGTGAGCGTCAATACTCCTCCTGCGAGTAGCCGGCCGCTGCGATTGAAGTGACAGGTCGCGTAAACAATGCTGTGCTCTTTTCGTCTTTGGCAGTGTCTGTGATGGTCGTAGTTCTTCTCATAAGTCTTGGCTCTAAGAAGTTTGATTTCAGCAGATGTTTTGATAGTTTAACTGATTTTTTCGTTCATTCAAGTGTCCGATATTTGTTACGTGACAACACGAATGATATTCCGTGTTTAGAGATGGCATAAATAACAAGGCTTAATGGGCGCTAGCATTGCTGATGGCGAGACTTGACTTGAGCATCCTATGAAACAATTACGGTTTCACTTGTACTATGTAAAGATCTGGTACACCGTGAGCGCAGAAATAAACAAAAACGTGCAAGACGGGTGTTCTGCCCGGTCATTGTTATGACGTTTGACTGTGCGAGTTTGCGATGACTCAACGCCGCCGAGGTGAAGCTTGCTCAGGCGAATGAATGAATAATGAATTATTGCAGATTAGTTCATGAGAAAAGAAAACGCATTTCGAGTTCGGCTGGTCGCTCCAAGGTTGAGTAGCATAGCAATAATTGAATAGCATGAGTCATGACATAAAAGAAAAATTGTGTAGTGATCAAGGATAATCTGTGAGCGTGCAGCCTACTTGTCACGTTTGCATGCACCATCCTTAGTGCTTAAGTACGTGAATGTGTTGACTCGTGTGTTATCTTGTCGTATTGTTGTGTTACTTGCATCTCTTTCTCTACTGTGCATTGCGCCTTTGCGCAATAACGGGCACCAGCTGCTATACTCCTAAAAAGTGGCCCTATTGCACAATTTTATGACGGTTAATTGTGATAGTATTCGTATTTTGGTGCGATAATCGATATGAATTCTCATATTATTTGACATCCTAGTTATTACTCAACTCATTCACATGAGCCGGTCTCCTTTTATTGACGATTGTAACTTGTGGTAATAGAATTGAAATATTGGTTGTGTGGATATTGTAAATGAAATTTTGAGCATTTGCACTTGGGAGGTTTTACTGAAGAAATCGATGCTATATTTGGGTCTATGTGTTAATTTAAATGATGAAAATAATTCCTGCCGGTAGGGAGGTTCTCTGCTAATTGTTGTTATGTTCCACAGCAAGCCATGTCGTTCCAGCGCCACCAAAAGCCGTTGCGCTGATGTGCAGGTTTAGTGTTGTGTACGTCCCAGACGGTGTGGCGGATCTGCAGTGATTGGGGGCGGGGGATGATTACTATCTATATCAGTGGGTGACTCGTATCTCTTGTTGCAGCAAATGGCTAGTCAGAGGAGTCAGGTACAGAGGCAGCAGGCCTCGCCCCTCATGTGCAGGTTAGCAAACCCACTTTCCCATCTCCTGAGGGAGGGGCGGGATGTTTTTACTGGACCATAGCACACTCTTTAGTTTGGTGTTTTAGTGTTGTAGCCTGTAGTGTAGTTTTTTCATAGATAATTTTCAAATCACCACCACATCTATATTTTTTATATGGGAGGAAGGGAATTTACGCGCCAAACTGCCATATGCTGGGTTGTTCAACGAACTGCGTCGCTCGCAAAAGCAGTACTCCACACACCCGACCATAATGTTTGGGATCGTGTAAATTCCCTTTTGCCCATAATGTTTTACGCGCGATGGTGGTGCTGGTGATTTTTAAAATCGTCTATTGTAGTTTATTCTCAGGTGCTCCACACTAAAATAGGTAGACATCAAAATTGACAGTGTATCATCTACCATATTTTTCTAAAAATAATTGTGTTGTTACTTCATCATAAGGTTTATTAATAATTAATATATCCAGAGCTTTTCCAGTAAAAATTTTCTCTCCTCCCAAAACAGGAATTACTAAATTTAAGTGTATGTAGTTTTATCTAAGATTACGCATAGTACGTACTTTAATTGAGGGGCTGCATGCATAAACCGTCTAACTGACAAAAAATCGATTCGAGATATGAGCAGTTGCGGCGTGGCAAACATCGCCCGCAACGCTAGAAGCCATGGATAGACAAACTGCATGGTATTCGCTCAGTGTGGTGCTATCTTTTGTGCACATTTGGGGGAAATTTGAAGTGTATTATGATTTTTTAAAAAGAACGGCGGGACACTGTGGCCGTGGGCGCATAAACCGGGTAACGTTCGTTAGACAGTTCATGCTTCTTCAAAGCTTCAAAAATGTACTCATTGTATTTATGTGCAGTAGGCCGCAGGTATATTTAAAAAACTTGAGGTACAGCCATTTGTCAATACGTTATTTAAGACTGACTTTTTAAAATTTGAGTGGGTAAAAAAAGGGTGCTGCCATTACTTAAGGGTGACCTATAATCGACTTAATATGGTATTCCTATTATTGTAGCCTAATATTATTTATATCTAATAAGTTGTTGGTAGTGAAACTGAGATGTAAAATTAATAATGAATGCATGCATCCCTGGCTGTGCTCCCCTATTAGCTATGCACATACGTTGTACTTGTGCCACTTGTTTGTGTGCTGTTGTATCAATATCAATATTAATTTAAAATTTATTTATATTTTCTTATACTATTGTTATTCTTAGGTAGGTACTCATTGCCATTAATGTACCTTTTTTGTGAGAAACATTTTTTCAGTTGTACCCAAAATTGTTGGATATTTAAGTTCATTGATTTTTTTGCAATTCAGTATATTGTCTCCACCAGTTCCTCCTTTAATCAAATGTGGGGGCAAATGAACAAAGCACATAAAAATAAACCTAATTGCCAAACTTCAATAACTACCCAAATAGTTAAATAATGAAGTAAAATACAATATGTAACACTGCATTGTATCATTTTTGTTACTTCCTATGTTCAAATACCATTTTGCATTATAAAATTAAAGTACCGGTACTTGTAGTGTGATCCATAATGCCGGATTTGCGGGCACGTGGAGATCTAGTGGACCTTAAGTGAAACGAATGGTATTTTCCATTAGCCGCACTCGTGCGCACTGAAGTAAAAGGGTCGTTCATCCATTGGGAACTTGGTTGGACTTATGCCAGTCATGGAAACCATTGAATGCGTTAGGGAAAAAGTGCAGCCTGAGCTGTACTGGGTCCGTGGGCATGCAAAGGAGTCAGTTCATATGGCGGCCCCCTTGGGCTACGTGATTTCATTTGACACCCTGTTTTCCGGTTTGCAAGTCGTGTTTCCCTTGGGGAGAACTAGATTTGTACGAGTGCAATACTCGGCGAGTGCAAAGACTTTTACAGTGACGTTACAGTGCAAAATTTATTGGACTCGGTGTTCCAATAGAGATTCCTTAAGCTAGGGTTTTGTTTTCCCAAAACCAAAAAAAAAATGCAATTGTTGGAAATTTGCAAAATTCTTCACGCTTTTTTGCAGGTATTTTTTGTTTAACCTTTTTTGGTCATATGTCAAAGAGCCCCGGCATGGGTGTTTTTTAGGGCTGTGCCTCAAACCCCCTCGTAGTTTTAAAAATGAACTTCAAAAAAAATTTTGAACCAAACAAAATTTCGAAGTTTATTGGTAAAATATTATATTCTGGCCCGGGGGACCTCCCCAAAGAAATATGTAATTTTTTGGCCCGGGCCCCTCCTCATCCCATTTTTTTTTTTTAAAATTTTGTAGGTACCAAATTGAAACTTTTTTTTACATGTCAATAATGGATGCCTGCACCTACTACAAATTAGGCCCCCTATAATTTTTAAAATTTTTTAAAATTTGCTTTGAATTTTGAACGTCCGCACCCCCTAGTGTTTTTTAAAACCTTTACAAAACCCCACTAAACCCTCTCACACAATATTTTGATCTACTTTCTACACAAGGGCAAAATAAAATTAAAATTTAAAACTCTCTTTAGGACAAAATCTCTAGCATTGCACAAAAAAAACTCAAAGTTTGCAAAGCGGACTGTCTTTTCTTAGTATAACTCACTTTTTAAACTTTACAGCTATCTGTGATTTTTTTTAAAAAGGTAATCCGTCCAAAAGTTTTATCACAAAATTTGAGTTTTTGGATTTGTCTTGATTTTTTTTTTGTAACTGAATTCCTTTCAAAGTAGATCGGGAAGGAATGATGGGCAATCGTGCAGTGTGATGTAACCTATTACTGGGACTTTACAGTTGGCACCAAGCTACGGGCTTGTTGTTGACTCCTGTCTTGAATGAACACTACTGTAAACTGACTGCAAGATACCTCCCCTTTCACCCCAAACACTGTGGCTTTTCACTTTGTGCCAGACATTTGGCTTCCCATTCTTTTGCTTTCACGGATTTTATCAACATTATTTCATTTGCAAATTTGGTTATTTTTTTTGTGTTGTAGTTTTCTCCAATTATTTTTGTATTTAAATTTGCATTTTTTCCCCGTTCAACATCGGGTACAAAAATCTGTTTCGGGGGTATGTTGGGAGCATAAGCTTCGAGTTGAAAAAAAGATACAATACTCAGGCATTCCTCCCATTCGGTCCAATCAAATCAAACAAAAATGTCGTGGGGTCCCGTAAAACCAAAAAAACAAATTGCATTGAGAATATGACATTCCTGAAGCGGCCCAGCTCTCACTTGAACAGATGAATGTTTCAGATTGGTGGCCGCAATATCAAGGGAAAAGTATTTACTCGTTTTTGTTTTTCATATTGTTGGGGTTATCATGAACATGGATCCAGATTTGATTGGGGTTTGTAATCTACGTAAAATTCACATTCTTTCAAATTTCATGTTCGTTTTGTGTAAAAACTATTTTTTATTTATAATATTGCAAATTTTTTTCCCTTTTGTTTTTTTTTCCTACAGCTAACGTTTAAACATTATACCTAGTGTGGAAATATTTAGTTTTAATAGGTAATTTTTTATTCTAATGGGATATCTTCTTTCAAATAAAATCTATCCCCAAATTTTTGATTTTTTACTCTTTATCTGTATTTCTTCGTACTACTACTGTGTAATTTTTTTTTTTTTTTATTTAAGATTCCAGATTAGAAATGTTTTTGTTTTAGGGCAGGGGGCTACTAGTAAAAGTCCCACATTATCTTTATGCCTACTTCTTATTTTTTTGTTAAAAAGTATCTTTAAAATGTAGCCAGGCCAAATTTAAATTCCGTAATTTTGTTTTGGGGGTGTTTGACTTTTTTTAGTAATACCGTTCTTTTATTTTGAACCACACTAGTTTATTATTGTTGTACTAATCAGTGCTATCGATAAAATTTTTAGTTATTACGTAGTTTTTTTGGGCCTACTTTTTTAAAATTATTAGGCATATACTGTAGTGTTGTAATAAGTCTCACAACATCCGAGATTTACTCCGTCTTATATCTGTTGCCGGGGGGATTGGTTGCGGAAGCAAACATGTCGTCACGCTGCCACAGAAGAGAAGGCCGTAAGTAGTGAAGACACCTGGTAACAACCCGTTATTTTACCTGTTGTGATTTACTGTATCACTATTCCTGAAAAGGATTGTGGTTCTTGTTATAAATTTTAAAAATATGATGTCTGTTTTTTTAAAACGTTCGAGTTTAAAACAGAAAAATGTATGAATTTATCAGGATTTTAATGTTTCCTTTGAAAATATGTAAACCAATTCCCATTATTTGATGTTTTTTGGGTGTAGTCATACTAGACTATGAAATTCCAGGGCTGTACACTGGGTTGACAAAATAGCAATTGACAAAAAAATGGAAATGTCCTTTATTTTTAAAGGGGTTAAGGGTTTAAAACAGAAAAACTATGCAACTGACCAATTTTTATTTATTAAAGTTGCTCTTTGAAGAAATGTTAAAATTCCGATGTTTTTGAAGATTTTTAAGGTAAGTCGAAGACTTACAATTCCGGTACTGTACAGGCTTTGAAAAAAAAGAAAATTGACGGAATTTTGGGTTCTTTTAAAAGTCTTAACATTTGAGTTTATTGTGTATGTTTTTAAAAGGGGTGTGATTTAAATTTTTTTCATTGTGGGGAAAGCTGTATTCTGAATAGGTTGCAAAGTGGTGTGTAACCTTCCACTTTGAGTTTTTTTTTGGATAAGAACCATTTTGCAAAAAAACTCATTAAAAGAAATTTGAATGTGGGCAAATAAAACAAATCAAAACCCCTTAAGGCATTAATTGAGATTTGTTTTGGGCATGTGGAACGGTTGACATTATCGACATCGTAGTTGATGACACTTTCAGTAAAGCATAGAAGGTCTGTTTTACCTCTGATTTATTTAAAAAAAGCTATTTGCGGTAGGGCCTAATTCACTTGCAATTTATATTGATTTAAACTTAAAGCCTACCATTGTGAAGGGATGAGAATTCTTTAGAAATCTATCTAATCTGGCTTTTGATTTGTTCTATTTCATGCACATTGGCAATACATCTTCAATGCCTCCCTCCTTTAAACCAAACTTATCAGAGTCTCTGCAACTTAAGTTCATAACTTGTATAGGCCTAGTACAATATGTCAATAATGAATCAACAATCGTGGAATGTGTTTTAAATTTGATAATTTTTTTGTGTTTTCCTGCTTTGTTGTTTTCAGACTGACAACTACAATGTATAGGGTAGCGTTAGTAGATGAAAAATGATTCCTCAGCATAAATAGCTTGCACACTATGCAGGCTGGTTGTCTGGCAGCGAGCTGAATCCAAGCAACATCGTTGGGATACATTCATCTGGACTTGTTTCGAGAATGTGACACTCGCATTGCCTTCATGTTTTCATTGTATTAGAATAATGAATGTTAGAGCTTGTGTAAATTCACTAAATCACCCCGATTTAGTGAATTTACACAGTCTTTTTTACAGTCTTACAAGACTGAAAAACCTAGAAAAGTCAGGGAATTTAATAAATCTGGAAAAGCCAGGGATTTTGTTTCCTGGAATTTTACTAGAAATGTTTGAAAATCAATATTTTAGTAATTTCAATACCTTTTTTGTTGCTGAAAATAACATTCTCAATTTTAAAAAACAATTCTTAAATTATTTTGCCTTATCTGGTGTTTAAAAATCCCGACAAAATCGACATTGAATTTATTAACAATTTTTCCTCCATTATAATGTGTGGGAAAGCCAAATTTGCAGACTGAAAAAATATATAATTTTGATTTTCCATCTGGAAAACCTGGAAAAGTCAGGGAATTTTGTAATGGAAAATTTGTAGAACCCTGTAAATTGTAATGTAGGCTTACAAATTAGTACTACTGTAAACTTTTAACTGCTACTACTCTGGTATTGATAGAAAATTATGCCTTAAAATTAAATACTATGCTTGGAGACCCCACGTTTTAACAAATTGTGGCAAAAACAAAACTTTTGTTAGTATGTACTGTAATTTGGTTTTACTAGAGGAGGCTGAGTTGATATATTTCTGTCCATTTAAAATAACACTGTTGCAATCTAAAATTAAAAAATGGTAGATATACATTTTTATTATTTGCACATTATTGATAACATAGAACATACATGAAGCAAAGCTTTAGTCATGCAAACTGCACCTTTCCTACGTCTTTAAAGTTTAAACAGAGTTACAAGGGTTGATTATTGTCTTGAAGGAGTGATGCTCATAACTACTTAACTGCATGATCCCAATTACCAATCCATCACATAGGTATTTAGTAGGGATGACATCGATTAAGGTTTTAGTTAACCAATTAACCAATTGTAAAAAACGTTTTTTAATCGGTTTATTTTAAAAAAAGTGCTTAAAATCATGAATTACTAGCGCGAGTGCTCTAGCGGGCCTACGAGCGCGAGTGCTCCAGCGGGCCAACTAGCACTGCAGCAGAATTTCAGTCACGCTCAGCTCTACCCATCGCAGGCGTCACCAGCGCGTATCAGCCGACATCGTCATCCACGTCCAAACAGCTGGGAGCAAGCTGTGAGCCTATAAACTTTAGGCCTAAGCCTAGCGCGTAGACAAAGAAACTAGATCGAATTATTTTCTCCGGAATGAACAAAACAAATGTTACCAACAACTTTTGTGAAGACGTGAACTACAAAGACTAATAATGAATTCTCTGACAGTAAAATATTCATAAATATCTCGTAAATAGGGCCGATCGACATGACAGCGATAAAAACATTCCAGTGGAGCGAGAGATAGCGAGCGACGCGCTGCGCACAGGCTCTGTGCATGCTCTCCTCCAGGCAGACGAGTGGCGGCTGACGTCACAATGTTGCCAGCTGAGAAACAGAGTAAAAACAACTCTCGTGCAATTGTAGCGACCAGTCAGCGACTCGTGCCGGACAGAGGGGGGGAGACAGCGCGGCAAAAACAATGAATACAATAGCCACATAATATCGCTGTTAAAATCGGTTATTGCCGTGTACCGGCTACAAAGTTAATCGGTTATTAATTGGTAACGATTATCGTCGTCATCCTAGTTTAAGCTAAAACTTTTTTATTATAATCCTTTTGGGAACGGGGGTTGTGGGGAACTTTTTTTCCCCCCAGTTCATGGGAAAACCATTTGAACGGGGGCGTTTTGGGGAAACCCAAGTGCGGGGAACTGACCCTGTATGGGCCCGGGGGGCAGTGCAAGGAGTCTTCAATTTTGGCGGCTCTTTGGACGTACGTGATTTCTTTGACCCATGTTTGCCTTTTTTTAAACAAGTCGTTTTCCTTTGGGGGAAAAACTAGTTTTGTACGAGTGCAATACTGGGCGAGTGCAATGATTTCACAGTGCGTTACAGTGAAAACTTTTTTGGACTGGGTTGGCATTCCAATAGAGATTTTCCTTAACCCTGGGTTTTATGTTCACAAAAACCCTTTAAAAAATGCAATTTTTGGGAAAATTTGCAAAAATTCTTCACAGTTTTGTTTTTAAAGGGCAGGTATTTCGAAATTTTTTTTGGGTCATATGTCGAAGAGCCCCGTCAGGGTGGTTTTTTTAGGGTTTTGTCCCTTTCGAACCCCTCGTAGATTTAAAATGAATTTCAAAAAATTTTAAAACCAAAAAACTAATTTCGAAGTTTATTGGTTTTAAAATATTTATATGTCGGGGCCCGGGCCCCCAACCAAGAAAGAAATGAAAATTTTTTGGCCCGGGCCCCTCTCATCCCATTTTTTTTTTTTAAAATTGTAGGTCCCGAAATTAAAAACTTTTGGGGGACATGTAAAATAATGGTGCCGGGCCCCACTACTAAAAATTACCCCCTTTAAAATTTTAAAAAAATTTATTTTAAAATTTGCTTTAAATTTTTGAACGCCCCGCACCCCCCTTTAGTTTTTTTTAAAACACTTTACTAAACCCCCCTGAAAACCCTCTCACACAAGAAATTTTGGGACTACTTTCTACACAATGGCAAAAAAAATTTAAAATTTTTAAATCGTCTTTAGGAAAAAATTTCTCTTGGGCTTTCCCAAAAAAAAATTAATTTCCAATTTTGGGGCGAAGCGGCCCTGTCTTATTCTTATTATAACTCATTTTTTTCAACATTACAGAAATCTGTGATTTTTTTGAAAAGGAAATTTCCGTCCAAAAAAGTTTTATCACATAATATGAGTTTTTGGGTTTTTGTTTTGATGTTTTTTTGTAACTGAATTCCTTTAAAAGTAGATCGGGAAAGGGAAGGATGGGCAATCGGCAGTGTGATGTAACCTATTACGGGATTTGGGACGGGTTTGAGCACCAAGCTACGGGTTTTTGTTGTTGACCCTGTTTTGAATAAAAACCCCCTACTGTAAACTGACTGCAAGAAAACCCCCCCCTTTTCCCCCAAGCACTGTGGCTTTTCATTTAAAGGTGCCAGACATTTGGTTTCCCTTTGCTTGTTGTTTTTCCACGGTTTTTACCCAACTTTTATTTACTTTTTGAAAATTTCGGTTTTTTTGGTTTTGTTTTGGTAGATTCATTCCATATATATTTTGTATTTAATTTTTGCTTTTTCCCCAAAGTTAAAACATCGGCTACAAATATCTGTTTCGGGTGAAATGGGGCAGAAATAAGCTTCGATTTTAAAAAGAAGATAAAATACTTCGGGGCATTCCCCCCATTCGGCCCAACCCAAATCAATAAACTTTTGTCGGGGTTTCCCTTTAACCAAAAACACAAATTTTGCTTTTTGTAGAATATGACATTCCTGAAGGGGCCCCAGCTCCACTTGAACAGATGAATGGTTTTCATGATTGGTGGCCCAATATCAAGGTAGAAAGTATTTACTCGATTTGTTTTTCATATTTGTTGAGGTTTCATGAACATGGACCCAGAGTTGTTTTGTGGGTTTGTAACCCCTACGAAAAATTCAAAATTTTATTCAAATTTCCATTTTCTGATTGTGTTTTAAACTATTTATTTTTTTTATAATTTTGGGCAAATTTTTTTTCCTTTGTTTTTTTTTCCCTACAGCAAAAACGATTAACATTATACCTAGTGGGGGGAAAACTTTTTTAGTATTTAAAAAGGTACTTTTTTTATTCAAATTTTTAGTCATCTTCTTTTCAAATAGAATCTATCCCCAATATTTGTTTTTCCTACTCTTTATCTTATTTCTATCGTACTACTACGGGTGTAATTTTTTTTTTTTTATTTTAAGATTCCAATTAGCAATGTTGTTGCTTTGTAGGGCAGAGGGCTACTAGTTTTAAGTCCCACATTATCTTTATGCCTCCCTTTCTTTTTATTTTTTTTAAAATTTGTATCTTTGAATGTAGCCCTAGGCCAAATTTAAATTTCCGAAATTATTTTTTTGGGGATGATTAAATTTTTAGTAACTCCCGGGTTCTTTTTTTGGAACCACATAGTTTACTTATTGTTGTACTAATGCAAAGTGTTTATCGATATAATTTTAGTTATTACGTAGTTTTTTTTCCCCTATTTTGTCTAAATTATTAGGCATAAAAACTGTAGTGTTGTAATAATGTCTAAACAACATGAAAATTGACTCCGTCTTATATCTGTTGCCGGTAAAATTGGGTTTGGCGGAAGAAAAGCAGTAGTTTTCACGCTGCCACAGAAGAAAAGGGCCCTGAAAGTAGTAAAGACACCTGATTTAAACAACCTGTTATTGTACCTTTTGTGATTGACAGGGTTATAAACTATTCCTGAAAAGGTTTGTGGTGTCTTGTTATAAATTAAAAACAATGATGTACTGTTTTTTAAGACTTTTCCCGGATTTTTTAAAACAGAAAGTGTTTTCAATTGATCGGGGATTTTTAATGTTTCTCTTTGAAGCTTTTTTAACCCCCCCAAAATTCCGGAATTTATTTGATTTGTTTTTTTGGGTTTTAGTCATACTAGACTATGAAATTCCAGGTCCTTTTACACTGGCCTTGACAAAATATGCAATTGAAAAAAACAAGGATAATGTTTTATTTTTAAGGCTTTTAAAGGGGTTTTAAAAACAGAAAGACTTATGCAACTGACCGAATTATTATTTATTAATGTTCTTTTAAAAGGAAAATGTTTTAAAATTCCGATGTTTTTGAAGATTTCAAAAGGTATAGTCAGACAGACTTGAAAATTTCCCCGGTTTACTGTACGGGCCCTTTGGGAAAAATAAAAAATTTGAGGGAAATTTTGGTTACTTTTAATAGGTCATGTAACATTTGATTTTTTTGGGGTGTATGTTTTTAAAGGGGTTTGTGTTTAAATTTTTATTCATTTTTGGGAATGCTGTATTTTTTGGAAAAGGTTCCCAATGTGGTGTGAAACCTTCCAGCTTTGAGTTTTTTTTTTGGATAAAAAAACCATTTTGCAAAAAAACCCTCATTAAATAAACATTTAAATTTGTGGGAAAAGAAACCCCAAGTCAACACCTTTTAAGGCTTTAAATTTGGAAAATTTCGTTTTTGGGGGCATTTTGGAACGGTTGTACTTTTATCGACATCGTAGTTGATGACACTTACAGAAATGCAATAAAAGGGGTCTTTTTTAAAACCTCTGATTTTTTTAAAGAAAGCTATTTGCTGGGGCCCTTTAATTTCATTTTCAATTTATATTGATTTAAATTTAAAGCCCCCATTGTGAAGGATGAGTTCTTTAAAAAAATTCTATCTAATCGGGCTTTTGATTTTTTTCCTTTTTTCTTTGCACTTTGGGGCAATACTTTCTTAAATTTGCCTCCCCCCTTTTAAAAACCAAATTTATCAGAGCCCTCTGAAACTTAAGTTCATAACTTGAAATAGGCCTCTTTAAACAATATGTAAATTTTAATAAATAAACCCAATCGGGAAGGTTTTTTAAAAATTTGATACATTTTTTGGTTTTCCTGTTTTGGGTTTTTTTTTCCCAGACTGACAATACAATGTATGGGGTAGCGTTAGTGAGGGAAAAATGATTCCTCGGCATAAATAGCTTGCACACTATGCGTTTTTTTTGTCGGCAGCGAGCTAAATCCAAGAAAAACATCGTTGGGATACATTCATCTGGACTTTTTTTCGAGAATGTGACACTCGCTTTGCCTTCATTTTTTTCATTGTATTAAGAATAAGGGAATTTTAGGTTTGGTAAATTCCTAAACACCCCGATTTAGTAAATTTTTAACGGGCTTTTTTCCCAGTCTTACAAGAATAAAAAAACCTGGAAAAAGTCGGGGAATTTTTAAAAAAATCTGGAAAACCCAAAGGGATTTTTTTTTCCTGGAATTTTACTAGAAATTTTTGGGAAAAATCAATTTTTTAGTTTTTTTCAATACCTTTTTTGTTGTTTTGGAAAATAACTTCTCAATTTTAAAAAAAAAATTTTTAAAATTTATTTTGCCTTATCTGGTTTTTAAAAAATCCCGAAAAAATCGACATTAAATTTATTAAAAATTTTTTCCCCCCTTTATATGTGGGGGAAAAGAAAAAATTTGCAGACTAAAAAAAATATATAATTTTGATTTTCATCTGGAAAACCTGGAAAAGTCGGGAATTTTGTAAGGAAAATTTTTAGAACCCTGAAAATTTGGTAATGTGGGCTTAAAAATTAGTACTACTGAAAATTTTTAACGGGCTACTACCGGTTTTGATGAAAATTATCCCTTTTAAAATTAAATACTATGCTTGGAAAACCCCAACTTTTTTAAAAAATTTGGGGCAAAAAAAAAAAACTTTTTTTAAATATGTACTGAAATTTGGTTTTACTAGAGGAGGCTGATTGATATTTTTTCTGCCATTTAAAAAAAACCACTGTTCCCAAATCTTAAAATTTTAAAAAAAGGTTTTAGATATACTTTTTTATTTTTTGCCCCCATGATTGTAAATAGAACATACATGAAGCAAAGTTTTAAAGTCATGAAAAACTGCCCCTTTTTTCCTAGGGCCTTCAAATTTTTAAAACAATTTAAAAAGGGTTGATTATTGCCCTTGAAGGAGTGATGCTAAAAAACACAAAAAACCCCATGATCCCAATTCCCCAACCCATCCCCTTAGGTATTTAGTGGGGAAAGGGAAATAAAATTTTAAGGGTTTTTAGAAAAACCCCAAAAACCAAATTGGGTAAAAAAAACTTTTTTTAAAAATCGGTTTTTTTTAAAAAAAAAGTGTTTAAAAAATCATGAATTACTAGCGCGAGTGCTCTAGGGGGCCCCCTACGAGCGCGGGGTGTTTCCAGGGGCCCAAACTAGCACTGCAGTAAAATTTTCCCAGTCACGCTCACTCCCCCCATCGCGGGGCCCGTCCCCAGCGGTATCAGCCGACATCGCATCCACGTCCAAACAGCTGGGAGCAAGCTGTGACCCTATAAACTTTAGGCCTAAGCCAAACCCGCGTAGACAAAGAAACTAGATCGAATTTTTTTCCCCCGGAAGGAACAAAAAAAATTTTAAAAAAAACAACTTTTGTGAAAAACGTAAAACTAAAAGCAATAATAAATTTCTCTGACAGTAAATATTCATAAATATCTCGAAAAAATGGGGCCGATGGGACATAAAACGATAAATACTTAAAGTGGAGGGGAGAGATAGCGGCAAACGCGCTGCGCACAGGCCCCTGGCATGCTTCTCCCCCAAAGGCAGACGAGTGGCGGCTGACGTCCCCAATTTTTGCCAGCTGAAAAAACAGAGAAAAAAAAATTTCTCGTGAAATTTGTACGCCCAGTACACCCAAACTCGGGGCCCCCCGGCCCAGAGGGGTGGGAAACAGCGCGGCAAAAACAAATGAATACAATACCCCACATAATATCGCTTTTTTAAAAAAATCGGTTTTTTGGGCCCCGTGAAAACCCGGGGCTAAAAAATTTAATGGGTTTATTAATTGGTTAACGTTTAAATCTTTCGTAAACCCCTGGGTTTTTAAGCTAAAATTTTTAAATTATATATAAATATATCAAAAAAAAACCACTGAAAAGTGAAAAAAAATTTGCCAAACACAGTGTATACAAACCAAGTGGGGGCAATTGCACATTTTTGACTGCAGGCATACTTACCAAATAGTACCCGTTTTAAGAAAAAAATTTATTAGTTCATTTTGGGCAAAATCCATTGCCGTTTCCTGCTTCGGGCAGGGTAAAGTTTGGGGTTTTAAAGCAAAAAAATTTTTCCACTTTTTTTCTATCCCCCCAACAATCGTATCTCTTCCACATTTTCCCAGCTTCCGTCTTGCCCTCCAAGTCCCCGGGCTATATTTTCCTTCCGTCTTTTCCCTTTGGTCTCCCCCCCGTTTTTCCTTCCTTCCCTTTTTCCCAACCTTTTATAATTTTTTTGGGGCACCCCTATTTTCCCCCTTTTCGTTTAATATGTCCATACCATCTAAACCGTTTTTTATTGTTATTACCACAAAAAATTATATGTTTTTTATTTTTGGTTTGATTTTTTTTGGATTTGGGCTTTTCCAAAAACTTTAGTAGTAAAATCTGACCGGTAGCAAAGGGGTGAATAGATTAAGGGTTTGGGCTCTTCCCCCAACAGGGGGGGTCGACCCAGCAACATGCCTCAGGCTCATCAGTGTTTGGACGAGTTTACAGGGGGAGGAAAAAACGCTATAACCGAAATCTACATAGTTTTTCCAAAAAAAAAACCCTTTCCAGACCTTACTGAGGAGGACAAAAAAAGGGGGATATGGGCCCCTACTAGCTACAAAAACTTCCCAACTGCGTATCTATTTGTTGAAAAAGCATTTGGGGGGAAAAAAATTTTTAAAAAGAAAGCTTCATCCCAAGAAAGGAAAATTTTCGCTACTTTTTTAAAGTTTGTAGGGGCGCTACATTGGGCCCCTTAAAAAACAAAAAAAAAAAAAAAAGGCGGCGCGCTATTTTTCCGCTATTTTTTCGTGTTTAATAAGGGGTGTCGAGATCTCAAATTATCCCGTTTTTTAAAGCCTTTTCACGTCGTCCCGCGATGTTTTTTAAACCCCCATTTATTAAACTCGATCTTTGATCTATCTTTAAAAAAGCACATAGTTTGGGGTTTTCCATTGTGATAGAAGGCGTTCTTTCAACGTTTAGGCGGGCCCGGGCCCCTAGTCTTTTAAAAATTTCTAGGCCTAACGGTAAACCCTTTTCTATTGCTTTTATTTTCAACAACTTTGGTTTTTCCCCCGGAAATCACGGGCAGAAGAATGCGACAAACAAGGTTCGGAAAAAGGGGCCCAAACGGTCCCGGAAAATAGCGAAAATAGCCCAAGCCCCGGGGGGGGGGGATATACACAATCACGTCTTTTTTATTTTTGCAATTCAGACGATTGGCGTAATTTTTGGAGCGGCTTTTTCCTCTAAACCAATAATCCCCTTTAATTATCGTGGATACATCTTTTTTTTTACGACCCGGGAAATACCCACTAAAGATGTCCCACGAAATTTTAATAACACTGCAATTTTTTGGTAAAGTCAGTTTTCCCCCCAATTTTGACAGTTTCGGCGATCGCTCGCATCCTTGGGGACGACGAGGGAAAGAGAGAGGGGAGGGGAGGGCTCGCTGGGAGAGACGAGGGAGATGGGCGCAATTTGAGACTGGGGTTTAAGGGCCGGTCTACACGGGGGAGAAACATAAACGTGGCGCGGCGGGCTTTTTCCCCGTTATTTTCCCTTCAGTGCCGATTTTTTTTGATTTTTGCTTTGGAAAGGGACTGCGGTGCCGGAATTTAAAAAAAGTAGCGAAAATATCACGCAAAACGCTAAAAAAATTTTGAAAACCCATTTTTACCGCTAAAATCCCCCCCCCTTCAAAAAAGTAGCATGCTACTGAAAGTGCGCAAACTTGTAGCGCGCTATTTTGTAGCGGGGAACTTGTACGCGCTTCCCCTTAAAGACTGTTTAAAAGTTATTTTTGCATGGGCTTTTTTACATTTGAAACTCAAACCCTATTGTTTTACGGGGTTTTTGGAATTTTTAAAGGGTTTGGGGTTGTGTTTTGAAAATTTTCAATGTCTTAATCTTTTTTTTTTTAGCCCATCATGTTTTTTAAAATAATTTATTTTTAAAATATTAAAATGTTTTTCTAGTTTTATATCCGAGGGGCCTATGTTTATTTTTAGTTTATCAAATTTTCCTTTGATCATTTTACATTGGCCCACAAAATAAAATTTATTTTTTGTTTTCAGTGTTTTTGAAGCTTTTTGGCCCCAATTCAAGTACTGCAAGCTTCAGCAAGGCAGCACCCCCAAGTGTCCAAAAGGGCTACGGCTTCACAGTACGGGGCCCCAAACAGGTTTTCGCGGGAGGCGATTGCATAAATTTGAACCTGTTGACCTGGGTGGTCGTACCTGCGCGTGGGCCGGGGCCCTCACCCACCCAAACCTTGAAACGGTCCATCTATTTTCCCGGGTATGATCCCGGACAGCCCCGGGGGGGTAGCAGCACCCGGCCGCCAATGCCAAGATACAGGCCTTTGGATGCAGAAAGCGGCAACGCCGGGGGCGCTGGTTTGGGGAATATTTTGCGCAAAAAAAAGGGGAAACAAATGAAAAACATTTTCAAGGGCTTTCCCATAGGAAAATTTTGGCCGAAGGGGATGTGCGGGAATGCCCCTAAAACTCTGGGGGGGAATTATTCTATGTTTTACACAGTCGGCGGGGGGTGAATCTACAACACACGGGTTACCCCCCAAAAGGGGGCGACACCCAGCATGCTCCCATACAACATAACAAAATAACATAACACACATAACACACATAAAAACAGAGGGCAATGTGTTTCTGAAATGCTTTGCTTTCCTTTTTTTTCATTAAAAATTTAATTTTCAACCAAAAAGGTTTTTAGCATTTAATTGGGTTTTGCACACAAAGTTTTCCCCGCGGGGCCACGCCACTGTATGTCCCGGGCCCTCACATCAACATTTTGGGGCTGTGACTAAATTTGGCCAGCTCAATAGCCAGCAAAAATTTTGCCCGGGCCCCCCGGCCGTTTCTAATGTCAACTAAAAAATGTCATTTTTAAATTAAAGTTAATTTTGTAAATTACGAAAAATTGGAAACCAAAAGGGCATTTTTGTTTTAAATCATATGAAATACCCAAAGGATTTTTTGACGAATGAAATGACGAGTTAAAATTTGTGGAAAAATGCAGTTTGAGGAAGAATCGAAAGCCCCCGCTTTTCCCTAGGTCTGGCCTGGAAAATACCATGTGGATCTATGCATTTACATTTATATCTAGGCGCCTTACGCAAGCTAGGGGGTTTAATCTTAGTTCTTCATAAATTGTTGGGGAGGCCCGCCCACATTAAAAAAATTAATTTTTCTTTTTTTCCTTAATTAAAAGTGAAAAATCAAAAATTTCTTAAAATTTGGGTCACAAATTTTGGTCTACCATTATTTTTTGTTTTTTTTTTTTTTTTGATAGTACAGTCAAACTTTTTTAGGACGTTTTTTTAAGGGAACCCAAAAAAAAAGTGAAAAGTTTTAAACTTTAAAAAGCGGGGAAAAGAAAATTTCCCTTTAAAAAAAAAATTTGAAATTTGCATTTTTTTAATATCTTGTATGTTAGTTTTAATGAGACAATCAAATACACTCAAAAAAGTATGGTTATTAATAGTTTTTAAAAGGTGTAAGAAAAACATAAAAAGGTAAGTATGCAAAAAACCCCAATCAAAAGCGCGCAAAAACTTGACAGTGCAAGTTGCAGTGTTGATTCAAGGGCACCCCGTCCGCTCCCCTTTCCCCTTTTCCCCCTGCTGCACAAACTGAAACAAATGTAAATCGATTCCCCCCCCTGAGTTGCCTGTCTTTACTCTCTCGCACTCGCAAAAGCCATCTTATTTCCCCCCCCTGCCGGGTGCAAAAGGGGGGTCGGCTCGCTTTGCCGAAACCCGAGCGGAACCCCAAAAAAACAACAAGCAGATTTCGAGGTTCCCAGTGTTTTTTTACTGCGCGTGCGAGATAAAATTTAAAGGGCCAAAAATTACATTTACTCAGAAACACACCTGTTTTTGTCGACAAAGTCGAAAATTCAAACAATTCTAGTATATAGTTTTTTATCAATATTCCTACACATTTGGAAACAAAAGTCAAAAAAATTTTTTTAAAAGGTAAGTTAAAATTAAATTTTTTAAGTCTTGTTCAACGGGGGTGAAACGTCCGCGGAAGAGTGAAGATGTCCCCCGCCGCCCCCCCCCGCGCTGCAAGCCACTTATGTTTAGAAAAACAACTTCCAAATTACCCCCGCACCCATCTGTCCAAAGGGGGCCTACAAACCCCCAAAAAGCAGGGTCAAAGCCCCATCCACCAAATTGTTTTGGGCCCAAATGGCTTTAGTAATGAGGTTTGGCCCACCCAAAACCTTCACTTACCTACACCGTTTCCCCAAAATCAAAACACCCTTCCCCGCCCCGCTCCTCCGGTCCCAACCCTCCCCCATCAAACAAACACCCAAAGAGCAGGGGAGGCCTAGACATAACGGTCGAGCGTGAGGGCAATCTACTTCCAAATTTGAAACCACAAAAAATCTTCTCCCCTCCCCTACTAAAAGGGATACCAGCTCAGTCACTATTGTACAGATCCCTCCCACTCCAATCCCCCCCACTACCTATACCAACCCGCAAAACAAAAGCCCCGCAATTTTGGCCCCAACAGGCACCCGAGCTCCAAGGTAACCTATTTGACGCCCCCTCATTAATTCCCCTCTTCCCGTGTTTGGGGGGGATTTTGAAAGAGCCAAGGGATGCAAGCAAATTTTAAAAGTAAATTTGGCCTGCTTTGGGCCATCAAATTTAACAAAGAAGAGGGGTCGGAAGTTTAACCCCCTCCCTGCGGGAAGGGAGAATCATTTTCCCACCTGAAAAAACAAGCGGTTCGAGAAGGGGAAGCCCTTGCACATAACCTACGGGGCACCCCAAAAAAACCCCCGACATACTGTGATTTCTACCCACGACAAACTTGCCAGCCCCCCATTGGGGGTGTCCTTTATCAATGTACTGGCCATTTTTTCAAGGCCAATTTAAATTTAAGCATATTTTTGCGACTCAAAAAACGCAAATTTCGCTACACTCCCCCAAAGCCCTCCCCCAACATCCAGATTGAACCCCGTTATCTTCCCAAAAAAATTCTTTTTTTCCCAGCAACTGCCCCTTTTAAACTTTCCCCATGTTTTTGGGTGCCCTTTACTCCTTTTCCCAAAAAACAACCCCCCCCCCCCAGAAAGGGTGCCCTGATTGGACGTCAGCGTTACTGCTGAGCCACAGCCTGCGTTTGTCCCCCGGAACCTCTCGGGTGAGGAGGCAAAAACCAAAAGGGTGAAAAAAGGTCCCCAATCGCCTCCTCCACGGGTGTGGAGCCCCCCACATACGGGAAAAAGGCGGGGTTGCCCCGTTTCCCCCCCTTCCCCCGCTGTCGCTGACGTGGCCCCAAAATTTTAGGAAGACCAAATCACCCAATCGCCCCCCTCCGCAGTCGAGGGGAATACTAAATAGAAAAAAAAAAAAAAAGGGGAAAAAACCCCCAGTTGCCCCCTCTTCCCGTCGCTGACATGGCCCAAAACCAGGAAAACCAGGTCATCCAAACGCCCTCCTCCACGGCCCGAGGAGACTTCACAGTGAGCCCCGTCGCAACCCCTGAAGCAGGATCCTCCTGCCCGGGCCCCCTGGGGACCGGGCCTTAACCCCGACTGCAACTGAGCTTTTGTTTGCAACAGGGGAACCCCCTTAATTACAACCCCCTAAACTATTATCAATAAAAAAAGTAAAAAAGGGTAAAACTCCCCCCCCCCACGTAACCGGCCCCCCCCGAATCACTAAAATAAACCACAAAGGGCCCCCAATCCCTCAAAACTGTAAATTTTCTTTTGCTCAGCCCCAACCAAATGGTTTCCCAAATTTTTTAAAACCCAATAAAGGCCCAGGGGGCACAGTCACCCCCAAAAAACCCCCTCGTTATGGGCCCCAGCCACAAAAACTAAAAACCCCTCCAAATCTTTCTCGCCCAGAACAAACCCCCCCCCAAATTTAATACTGAGCCCTAAAAACGCAAAATTTTTTAAATTTTTCTCAATCCGAAAAAAAATTGAAGAAATTGAGGGTTTTTAAACCAAACGCCTTTTCCCCCGATAAACTTTGCTTCTCGGAACCTGGTGACCCCCCCCCACAAAGAAATTAATTCCCTTTTTCCTCCCGGGTAAAGCCCAATTTTTAATTTTTTTTGGTCGGCCCAAAGTTTTCCATGGAAAATGTCGCAATTCCCTTGCCCCAAACCCACCCAACCCATTCCCATCCCTGAAGTCAAAAACCCCCTCCCCCCCGCACCGGAAAGTTTTTTGAATGTGTGGCCCGGTTCATGGGCGTCTCTTCCGATCAAAAAACTTTAGAATTCCGTCCGTTACCGTTCCCCCCCCCGGGGGACTTAAATACATTTCTCTCCCAAACTTGATGAAGTGCTTTTCCCCTTCTTAAACCCAAAAAATTTCCCTTTAAAACGCTTAGTCCCTTTTGCAGTGGGCCACAATGTGGAAACCGCTTTCCAAAACGCCATCCCGATCTAAAATGCTCGGGTTTTAGTCCCCTCCCAAATATCATTTAAACCATTTAAAAAACACCAAACCCCTTGGGCACTGGCCACTAGAACTCTCTTACGCAAAAATTTTTCACTTCTCTCACCCAGCATTGGGTTTTCCGTCAGGTTACTTTATCCTTGGCCTTCCGAAACCCCTCACCTCCTCATTCTCAACCCCTTTAAAACTCTCCAAAAACAACCCCCCAAAAAAGAAGGTAATGAAAAGTTCCCTTTTAGTCCCAAAAAAAACAGGGCAAAATTTCTAACCCGGTTTAAAATGAAAAAATTTGGGATCCACTGGGGCAAACCCCCTGGAGGGGTGCCCGATGTAAATCTTCTCTAGTTTTCCCTTTCCCCCTTTCCTGTACACCTTTAAAAAATCCTTTTTTGCTAAAAAACTGTCCCCCCCCCTTTAAACCCAAAGTCAATTCCTTGGGTCACACAGGGAAATGCGATCCCGAAGCCCAGACCCTTTCGATCCCCTTCATTTTTTAAATGAAAATCGTCCCAAAAACTCGAAACCCGGGAAACAAAAATATCGTGATTTAAAAAAGTCTCATGCTAGAAACATTCGCCAAAACTAAACTCTACTATAACACTCCTGAAAAAATAGAATCTAAAAACACCTCAAAAGCATTTGGGCCCTGATTAAATCCAAAAGGGGGCCCCAAAGCCCCCCAAACCCAAAAGCCCCTCTCTCTTATTCTAACGGGGAAAATTATATCCCGACGCATCAAACTCCCAAAGGAACTCTTTAATGACTTTTTTCATCAACTCTGCAACCCCGGGTGGTAAGCCCCCAAGGGATCAATTTTTCCCTCCCACTCCTCCAAAACCTTTACGAAATCTGTCGGCCCAAATATCTTTTTCCCCCCCAAACCCCCCAATCGAAAATAGCAAATGTAACTGGGAAAATTAGTTTTTAAAACACTCATATGGACCTTTACGATGTGACAGGCTCCCTTCTTTTTTAAAGTTTTGGACTTTTTTTCCGGCCCCTTTCCCACATCATTAATCAATCCCCTTTTGATGGCTTTTTCCCCCAAAAATGAAGGCACAAAAAAAAATTTCCCCCTCTACAAAAACAAAGGTAAAAAATTAAGATGACTAAAAATGACCCATTTCCCTGTTCCTCTCTTTTTTCCCAAAAAATATGAATACATACATGCATGATCGTCTATCATTTAAATTTTTAAATTTTTCACAAAAATTCTCTCCCCCACCAGCATGGTTTTTTTTAAAAAAAAATCCCCCCAAGCGCAATTTTTGTTTTTTTTTCCCCTCTTTACTCTGCTTTTTGGGCAAAGGTGGGCCAAAGCGGGGAGGGGGTTTTTCTAACCCACATGGGCAAAGGCTTTTGATTAAAAAAAATAGATCACAAAAAATTTTTCCCAGGGAAAAACTAAATACCTATGGCCCCCCCCAGGGGTCGCCTTTTGGGTTGGTTTTCCCCTTTTTTCTCCGGCCCCTTCAAATAGTCCCAAATCGAAAACGCCCAATTTGGGCTAAAACCGCACCAAAAAATCGCTCTAAATCTCTGTCCCTTTGGTCGTGGAAGTTTCCCCCGGGGGTTTCCCTACTCGGACCCCTAGCCTATATCTATATGTTAATGCCAGGCCAAACCTTTTTGGTTAGGGGATTCCCCACACAAAAATTTCGGATACTCCAAACCATCCGACCCTACCTAAAAACCATCCCCTTTTCAGGCACTTTTCCCCCCTTAAACAAAACCCCAAATGGCTTTTAAAAAGTCATCATACAGCCCGGGCAACAACTCTACATCTCGCGCTCTAAAAAAGGGGATACCTATCCTTTTACACCCCCAATAAGATCCCACTGGTAGTTTCCCCCAGTTCATCTTTAAATTGATATAATTCCCCCCCGCATCCGTGTAAAATCCCTTTGGGCCCTTTCATTGACCGATTAAAATTGACTGGTTTTATCAGGGGGACCATGTTGCCAAAAAATTTTTTTTTTGGTGCTAAATCATCCGTAAGCTCAAAAAAAATTGGGTTTACCCCCCCTATCTTTTTGCAAGGGCTACTTTGCCCCCATCCACTCCCCACTTATCCCATGGCCTGCTATTTTGGGGGAAACCTCCCCCCAAGTAATAGAAATTCATCCTCCAAAAGAGAGCGAAAACGCATTATTGGGGGGGTGTCTCCAAAAAAACTCCTGTAGGGGGCTTTTTCAGGAATTAGGGGAAACTAACTCTAGCATGCACACTAATCCCGTCTGCTGCACCCCTTTGTTCGCACAAATGTAACCTCTTCCCTCTCAATGCTCGTGCACTGCCACAAACAAGAAAACCATCCTTCAAATACATAGGGCCCCCCCACCAAACCCGCCCCCTTTTTGGGCCCAGGCCCCGAGTTAAAATTTTCCTCCACCCTTTACAACAAGCTTCCCCGAAAAAATAAAAACCTCCCCCCCCCTGCCCTCCTTCAAACACAAAATTTAAAAAAAATATCTTTACAGAAAAAAAGCTTCTACTCGGGGGGAGTGACTTTCCTCTCAAGTAAAAAATAAAAAAATTTTAAAAAAAGAACCCAAATTTAAATTTAAAAAAAAAATAATAAACAATTATTATTTTTACTTTAAAATTTAGGGAATAAAAGAAAATATCACCTGTTTTAAAAATCCTTTTTTAAAGTCTAATGAATTGAAGTTGTTACCTATGATTACTTTTTTTTTTAGTTATATGCCCCCCATTAATCATTATGTTTCCCTACTTTTTTCCCTTTTTACCATTATCTTGTAAACCCTTTTTAAATTTACCTCATTTTAAAAAAATTTTTCCCCCAGTTAAAACCCTTTCCCCCAAAATTAAAAATATTATATCAATGTCCCTTATCATTTAAAAGGGAACTCCTTAAATTTTCCCCAAAATTCCCCCTTTTTAAAAATTTAAACCTCCCCCTGGGTTGGGGTTATCCCCAAACAAATGTAAAAAAACATCATATAAATTATTATTCCCCTTTCCCCCATTGAGGGGAGATTTCACATTTCCCAAAGTTACAATTATTACAATGTATTAATTTTTTTTATTTTCATTTAAATTTTTTTTTAACTTAATATACATGATTACTCTGTATTTCTAGGATTAATTTTAAATTATCTGTAAGGTTTCCTTAGGGTATTCACCTTTTTCCTCCGGGGGGGTTTCCCCCAAAAATGTACAAAGTGCCCGTCAAGAGAATTTAAAATTATTATCTATCTATGGTTTCGCGGCCCAAAGATAACCCCATCAACCGGTCCCCGCATCCCCCCGACGCCCCCCCGGGGAAGGTCGCCTTTTTTTTGATGGAAAATCGTAGGCTTCCAAGTGGTTTTCAGGTGCCTTCTCTTTTTTTTTAAAATTTGGGCCCCCAAATTGTTTTTGTTCTTTACCCTCTGAATTTTCCCTGCTTTAAAAGACATGAATTTCCCCCAGCGCGATCGTTTTTTGTTATGCTCGCCGCCGCCCCTGAAACCTTTCTCGAAAACGGCGGACGGAAAAGAAAAAAATTAAAATATGGCCTTGAAGACGAAATGATAGAGGCTTGGGGTATTTTTTTGAAGAAAAATGGGGCATTGCATTGGGGCATTGGGGGGTTTACCCAAAGACCCGGGGACTATGAAAAAGCAATTTGCCAACAACGGAAAACATTTTTTGAATGGGGTTAATTTGGCTAACCCGGGCCGGTATGCCCACTTCCCCGAAAAGAAATGGATGAATGGGCCCAATTTAAAACCCGGCCCCAAACGAAAATCAGTCAAAAGCTGGCCCCCCCCGTGGAAAAATCGTCCGTGTCCCTCCCCCCCCCTTTTAAAACCCCTAAATAGTAAATTTAATAGCTCACTGTCTATTTGGGTTCGGGCCCAAACCCCTCGCTTTTTTTTTTGGGTTTTTTTTTTACGTTAAAAGAAAAGAGATAAGATTAAAAATAGACCAGATACTCGTTTGTTTTATTTACACTTTTTACTCCAAGCCAAAGACAGCTGTGTTAGTGTCTGACGTGAGCTGTCAACCTTCCAAAATGGAATGTTTAACACTACAATAACATTGCTTTAAAAAAAAATAGTTTTTTTTATTTACATGTTTTTTTTTGTTTTACAGTTCATTGCCTGTTTTGCGATGAGGTTTTTTTCATTCCTAAAAAGATTTTTGGTTTGCACAGTTGTAAGAATGTGCGGGTTGCCCGCATCTAAAGGGTACCGCTGACAGGGGGCTAGGGGGAGGGTGTCCCCGATTTCGAAATCGCAGACTTTGTTTTACTGTCGGCGCCTCAAAAAAAGTGGTAAAAAAAACCCCCCAGGCTTTTGGAGGGGAAACCCTGTATTGTAGCGTTTTGTAAGCGTGAAAGCCCTTTCTATAGTAAGGGCCCCTAACGAATTAGAAAAATTAAAATTGTTTTTATGGAACTTGATGGGGCCACTCAAATTTCCCGCGGGGAAAAAACCCGGGAAAAAGTCTTTTAAAGAAGTTTTACTGTAAATCAAAAAATAAGCTGTAAAGAGATGTACTAGGCCTACAAAAACAAGATTTCTTCTAATTAATTGATAGTAGCACTGACATCATATGCAAGTATGTGAATGACCTAATAGTAGTCGAAAACTTTTCAGGATTATCAAAACTGGGAACGGCCGTCTCTACCCCATCTGTCCCAATGATGTCCAGTATGGCCACTATACCGTCTGCCATGTCCTCCATGCCTATGCACACGTCAATGTCGTCCATCCCTGGCCTGCCTCCCGTGGGCATGGCCAACCTTCCTGCCCTCATGTCCTCCTCGCAGGTTATGATAGCCCCTCCCGGCCTTGCCATCCCCCAGTTCCGGCCCCCGGTTCCGGCTCAGTCTGGCCTCCCGCCCCCGGTTGTACTGACGCCCACAGTCATGGGCCAGCCTATGTCCATGCAGATGGTGGGGGCCAACCCTCAAGACCTGCTCAGAAGAGCACAGGAACAAGCACAGGTGAGAGCTTCCTTCTTCTCGGATTTAAGACAAAAAAACATTGGAAATAATGGTGGAGGAAGTTTAAAATTGGAAATTTCCTACTTAGTTATAAATGAAATGTCTTACTCTAATGACTGAGAGGTAGGAATCAATTGTGTAGGCCTACTTACTTACCTAGTACTGTAGGTCTATATGCTTCTTGTGCAAGTGTGGGCTATGAATTTTATAATGTGTTCATTCCAAACATTAACAAAATAGGGTACATCTTTTTATTCCAGTTTGCTATTTTAATACACATACTTATTGGCATTGTCCGCTTATCTTACATTACTTTTGTGTGTTCTGTTATGCCTTCTTGTGTTCTGGATTTCTTTAATGGTAAGATACATTCAAATCATTTTGTTAGTACTATTTACTAAATTAAATTTTAGTAAGTACCGTATCGACCCGAATATAGTACGGTCTCGCATATTAACGGGTAGTGATTTGAGAAGAGAAAACGAGAAAAAATACAAAAAATACAAAATAATGAATCTGGCAAAATAAAAATAAAGTTTTAAAATGTGTTATAAGTTGATATTATACCTTATTTTGGTGAATATTTTTCCTAGGCCTAGGCTAGACCATGCAAAAGTGTGGGCTTAGAGCTTAAGCCTAGGCCTAGCCAAAACATCACATCGACTAGGGCAGGGCTGCCGTTTTAAACGATTTTATCCATTTTTACGGATATTTAGGGTGCAAAACGGATAAACAGATTTTTAGTCTTATTTTACGATATTTCGTTTATTACGTTTTCTATGCTATTTTCGTATACGTATTTGACCGGCCAAA
>JAMZAV010013954.1:0-14661 GCA_024449915.1 Sweltsa coloradensis
AAAATTTGATTAATTTAAGAGTACTTGATTATTTGGGTTTATTCATGAAGGTTTGTGTCCATATTACCGTTAGCTGTGATTGCACATTAAACAAATTTGCTGTTAGCTATGTTAGCGATTGGTAAACGAATGAAAATTACATCGCGTGTGTATCAACTGTATTTACAAACCATAGCCCTGCTAGCGTAAGCTGAAATCTCTCATGTAAGCCCCACATATTGAGCAATAAAACAAAAAAGAGCGTCTCACTTAAGTTCGAACTGGTGTCCATTTCCCTGTTTCGCATTTAATACTTTATTTAAATATAAGTAAACATAGTTATAATGATATTATTTTAAAAACTTTAATAGAACTGATAAATATTATCTAATACTGAACTGTTTCTCAGCTTTTGGTAGAAAATTGCTTTTTTAATGTAGCAATATTTCGGATGGTTTTACTTTCCTTCGGCTGGCTGACATTATCTAAAAAATTACAAATATCTGACAAAAATCAAATATGTCTAAATTAACAAAAACAACTTCTTTGCAATTCTTGATATTATTCATCCACATACCCTAGCTGATTTTTTTGTCAGATATTAGTATTTTTGGTAAATAATGTCAGCGGCTCGTGCTAGCCATTTCATTACACCTCACAACACATTTATAGCGTTAAACTACTCTCCAACAACAAATAAGTCAAACAACTTGAAAACACTTTATAAATCAAAATTCACTATCCTACTAGCTTTCAGGATTTTACATAATCTTTAGGCCTACTACTCAGCAACAAAATTTCATACAACAGTAACCGTAACTAAGGCATAACAATGCAGACTTCATTTTCCCTTGTTTTACACTACTAAGCAATACTTAATTAATACTTAGGCCTATCTAAGCCCTTTCTTATCTTACATTTTTTGGATGAGCGAAGCGAAGACTTCAATTTCACTGACCCCCCAAAAAATTTAGCTCAAGTGTTTTTTTGTTTTGTTTGTTTTTTGTTTGTTTGTATTTTTGTCTGTTTGTTCGCTCTCTACCGGGCAAACGGCATATGCGATCTTGATGAAAATTGGAGGGGACCTTCGTTTTCTCTGAACTTAGACATGCCACGTTTTTTGGTACAACGAAGAAATATTTCTCATGAATATCGTACTTTTACGATTTTTTTTCGATTTTTAGTGCGATATTTTCGTGACATTTGGGCCGATTCTGACCAAACGGGTGGGGCTACAACGTTCATATTTCACACGGACATTAAGGTTATGGTGATGTGCCTTTTGAAAGAAAAAGTTGAAAAAGTTACCCAGAATCCATAAGTTTTTTTGAGGAATATAATAACAATTAACAAGTAACAATAGAAACTTCACAACAATCACCTACAATGCGTTCAAAAAGCACTTGAAGAAGAAAAGAGATTCCACGCAAACTAAAGACTTAAAACAAGCTCATCCATCAACGCGACGGGACTTAAGCGTTTTCCTAATCTATTAATATTGTAATTAGATAAGCGAAGCGAAGACTTCAATTTCACTGACCCCTCAAAAAATTTGGCTCGGGTGTTTTTTGTTGTTGTTGTTGTTGTTGTTGTTGTTGTTGTTTTGTTTTGTATTTTTGTCTGTTTGTTCGCGCTCTACCGGGCAAACGGCATATGCGATCTTGATGAAAATTAAAGATGACCTTCGAAATCTCTGAACTTAGACTTGCCACGTTTTTGGGTACAATCGATCGAATATTTCTCATGATAATCGTACTTTTACGTTTTTTGGGTATTATTAATGAGATACTTTTCGTGATATTTGGCAAACGGCTACTCCGATCTTAATAAAACTTTATGAGAACATTGAAAAATCACTTAAATTATATATGTTATGATTTTAAAGACATTTGAAGTAATATTTCTCATAAAAATCATACTTTAACGATTTTTTTTCAAAAGCTCATCCATCAACGCGACTAAAAAAAGCGTTGGCGAAGCGGCCTAGTTTAACCCATTTGCTACATTTACTTTTAAACATGCCCAAATTATTTATTTCTTTGATTTCCTTGGGTAACATATCGAATTCCTTTTACACCATTGTTAAAGACTGAGCCTAACCAAACCATCCGAAATATTGCTACATTAAAAAGCGGTTTTCTTCCAAAACGTAGCAAAAAAGTTCATGAAACTATCAAATAATATAATGAAATATTACAATTAAAATTAGTAATTATTATTGACCGTGAGGAAATAATCAGCATCGGGAATGGTCAACATATTATATGCTGCCGCTAACTTAAGATACATATCGTTTAGTCTGGACTCGGCTAATCCATAGATTAAGTCATTTATCGAAGTCATATTATTTTCACTTTCTAGTTTTGGACTTCTAAGTTATAGTTTAAGCGAGCGAAGCGAGCGTTTCCATTCGACTCTGCCGGAAAAATTAGTCACTGTTTTTTTTTTTTTTTCCCCCTTATGTCTCGCCATAACGTTCGAACGGAGGCTCGGATCGAGTTGAAATTTTGACCATCCGCAAGCTTTGTTCTCGATTGAATGCCATTAGTTTTGTGGCAAAATCGTTCAAAAAGTTAAAAAGTTACATTAAAGTAATCGAAGTTTTTTTTTCAAACTAAACGGCGACAAAAACTGAGATAGCCAAAATCATTTAGAATGTCCGTCCGGTCACGAATATGTTAATTTTATTTTGATCCGATAAGTAGTGTAGATGGAAATTACATTATAACAAAAGTAACGTTGCCATGGCAACGAAAAGACGTGCGAAGTTTCTAATGCACTGCCACCTAGAAGTAATCAAAAACACTTTCGAGGAAGCAGTCTATTATTTGTCAACAAAGAGTTTAAATAGTTTTCCCAAGGAGTCAAGGTTCTCTAGATGGCGGTGGATTTTATCCACAAAGTAAAGGTTTACACACGGGTTTACCCAAATACCTTGGCAATAATAAATAATATTGGAAACATGGCCCTGTGGACAGCGAACGTCGCAAATTTTAAAATTAAAAAAATGTGCAATGTGGGTCTAGCTATAGCACGTGCTCGCTTATCAACGCGTCCAACTGAGCGTTTCCTAGTAAGCTATAACAAGCCTCGTCATTGTCATGCCGAGTGTTGACGAGTTTAATGCTTGAAATAACAAAAATCAACAGTGCTTATCCCAATAAAAATAAAGCTATTTTATTGGATGTAAAACGTTTTGTCCGCGGCTGTACAAAGGTCCCGGGTGGCGTTGCATCATATTGCGTAACAGCTGTGTGATTGCGCAACCACGACACAGACATTCACGCCAGCTTGTCATATCGCTTTAAGGAGAGTCGGGACAATCTGTAAAACATTCTACAAGAACTTATTAACAGAGTTGTTTCTGTGATGTTAAAGTGGCGGAATAAGATTTCTGAAAATGTTTACGAAGCCTGAACTTTTACAGTAAACATTATGAAATATTGCCTAATGCACCATAATTGATGTTTTATACAACATAATTTAAAATATCCCTAGGACCTAAATATGATTTCGAAAGAATGCTGTAGACGTATGAGCAGATTATTTTTTTGAAATTTGTTGGACGGGACGGGACATATAGCCTCAGAATCAACAATTTTATTCAAATTGCCGAATTAATCCAGCTAGTTCAAAATTGAATTTTGAGCAGCGGTTTTTTGTATATTGTTTCTTCATCTCTTTATCTACAACATAAATATAAGGAAAACATGGTTTCAATAGTTTCCGGCTCACTTGCCGGTACAATTTCAAATTTTGTACCGTTTAACGCTAAAAACGGTACAAAATTTGAAACTGTACCGGCAAGTGAGCCGGAAACTATTGAAAACCATGTTTTCCTTGTATTTATGTTGTAGATAAAGGAGTGATGAAACAATACACAAAAAACCGCTGCTCAAAATTCAATTTTGAACTAGCTGGATTGATTCGGGCAATTTGAATGTAATCGTTGATTCTGAGGTTATGTCCCTTCAAAAGAATTTCAAATAAATAATCTGCTTTTTTATTAATTCCTTTTTTCATTCTACTAACTTTTCAGACGTCTTTATTGCATTCTTCAGAAATCATATTAAGGTCTAGCTAGAGATTGAAATATGAATAATATGTATTTTTTAACAAGCCCTTTTATAGATATTGCTGTTTTTTCGCGCTACTTTGCTCACCATGTTATTTATTTCCACTATTTTCATGTGTGCATTTGACAAGTGTGAGAAAGTAAACAGTGAAATGCTTATATCCGTAATCACACAGCTACTAGGAAGCTTCGCAAACGCTTTTTTTAGTCGCGTTGATGGATGACCTTTTTTGGTAAGTTTTTAGTTTGCTAGGACCACTTTTTCTTTGCAAGTGCTTTTTGAATGCATTGTAGGTGATTGTTGTCAAGTTTCTATTGTTACTTGTTAATTGTTATTATAAACCTAAAAAAAACTCATATTAAAACCTTTATTCTATGGATTCTGGCTAACTTTTTCAACTTTTTCTTTCAAAAAGCAATACATCACCATTACCTTAATGTACATGTAAAATATGAATGTTGTAGCCCCACCCGTTTGGTCAGAATCGGCCCAAATGTCACGAAAATATCGCACTAATAATCGAAAAAAATCGTAAAAGTATGATATTCATGAGAAATATTTCTTCGATTGTACCCAAAAACGTGGCAGGTCTAAGTTCAGAGATTTCAAAGGTACCCTTCAATTTTCATCAAGATCGCATATGCCGTTTGCCTGGTGGAGGGCGAACAGAAAAAAAAACACCCGATCTAATTTTTTTTTTTTGGGGTGGTCAGTGAAATTGAAGTCTTCGCTTCGCTCATCCAAAAATAAAACATAACATTACAAAACGCCATTTTGTAATTTTCATTTAATTATTTTCCTGGACCCCTACTCCTGTAATTTTTCAAGTTTCAACAGTTTAGTATTGAGAAAACTTTGTGAAAACAATAAATAATACTTCTAAGATAATTTTAAAAATAATAAATAAATTTCTTGTAATGAGGGGTGATATGAGAAATTTGAGTGGCAATTGATCCCGGGGTCCGTATAAACTGCAGACTTGACGACTAACTAGCTGCCTTCGATCACTTATCCGTCTAGTGTAACGAGAGTATGTCCTTGTCATTAGTCTGACGTACAAGTTGGAGACGACCCTCAGGCTGAAGAGTACGTCTCAACTTTCAAGATTAATTGACAGCTTAGCTCAGTTAACTAATTACACTTCCGTACTACCACAATTTATTACATTTTCATTATTGAAAAACGTTTAGGAGTATAAAGTTAATAAACCTTTGCCGCCAAGTAAAACGCAAACAAACAAACAGAGCCAGAGGTTGATTAATTTCACTGGCTAAGGGCAAGAGGCATAGAGAGGGCCTTGGTTGAGGGGCGTCGCTCGCCGATATTAAACCCACGCGAAAATATAGTTTTGAGTATCTCAAGAGTAAGACCTTCCAGTCTCAACGACGAAATAGTGAATCATGTGGGGCATGTGGGCTATACAAGGCAACAGTTCCATGATATTGTGATTAAAGGCTGCATTCTTTGTCTGTAGCTTTAATTAAAGGAAAGTGTTGAATGAGGTGTTACAAAACCTGCACTGATTGTACGACTATAAAGGATACTAGTTCAAACTTGTGTCGTACAACTTGGGACACAGTTTACAGACCGAACGAGACCACGATAGCACTCGTGGTTTTGTTCGTTTGTTACGTGTTAAATTTCTTGAAAACGTGTTTTTGTCTGCCCACCCGCCGTCACATAACTGGATTTTCAGTGGGGGGCTTTATCCCTTTTCGGTCATATGTCGGGGCAGCGCCGACATGGGTGTTTCTGCACACTTTACTACACCTCCCACAAAAACATTTTAAAAATTGAAAAAAAATTGATTTAAAAAAATTTGAAAATTTAGAAAACTTTGTATGTGATGCCCTACACACAGGTCTTTTGACGCACTTACTATAGTTAACAGCAGTGGCGGCCCGACCATACAAATTCGGGGCCATAGCCCCGCGAAAAATAGGTGGGTGATGGGTGGTCAGCTCAGGGTGTATGGGGGTGGAGGGTGGGGGGTGGACGTAAGTAGGCCAATTAATCATTGAGTGTTTGCTATATAAATATGAGCGATAAAAGAAATAGTATCATGCCTGTATGATGAAAACTTCCCGAACAAGCCAATACTCGTGTCAGATGGGAATGAAATTGTGATGGTTTTAAAATGCGCGCTCAAAAGATCGTGCCAAATAAACTGAAAAAGTACAGGGTCTCCCAAACGCGCGGTATAGTTCGTCCGTTTACATTTGACGAATTTCGGCTTTTTCGCCGACTCAGCGGGAGCATGTAAGCCACTTGTTATAACCAATTACAAGGGTTGTAAATTTTAATTCAGTCTTCGCTGACCGTCGTCAATGTTGCCCGGCTGTAGTTTCATTGTGCGCCTCTTTGGCAAACCAATGAAGCGCAATAATGGGAACCAAACTAAGTGGCCTGGCGACAGGTTTGCGATTCATTATAATGGACATGTCAATCACCAGGGGACGATGATCTTGTCTAGAGGTGTGAACAAATCTGGTCTTTTGTCCCTTTGAGGATTTCCAAATTCGTCAACTGTAAACGGACGAACTATACCATCAAAAATTTAATATTTTTTTCTGTAACCACTACTACCAGTGGTGCCCGGTGTGGGTATGGGTGTCCGCAAGGGGTGGGGGTGGGGGTGGGGCAGGGCAGGGGCCAGGGGGGCAGGTGCCCCACTGGTTTTGCTTCCAAGATCCCTAGCCAAGCTTTTAACATTTGATATAGTCCTATTTTCTTCGGTTTCTTCTTGAGCCAACATTTTTGTTAAAAACGAAATGCATGAATTAGCTTTATACTCATGCAACACCCAACCCCAATCGAGCTCAAAGACGAGACCTTCCACTTCCAGGACAGTAGCGCCCACCCCACGGGAGTAAGGTAGCGGCCGCTCCAGTAGCCTAGGGAGGGGGGGGGGGGAGAGAGAGGGGGGCAAAGAAAGTAATTATTGAGAAAAAAATATAAGAGAGAATAAAAGAATAACACGACAATTCGAAAGAGGGTGTCACTGTAACCATACCAATGTTTATGTATGAACCTATATATTACTTGCGTAGACACAGGAAAAAGTGTAATAGATTTGTGTTAGCGCTGTGGTTAGACAATTAACTAGGGAAACGCCAAAGTCGTTGTTAAACGAGTGAGTGAGCACCATGTGTATAGTACCCGGTATCATTCCCCATACTGGGCTAGATCCAGCCTTGGGTATATGGGAGGAAATGGGATGTTCCCGGGTACTCAACACTTGGCTCACTCACTCATTTAACAACGACTTTGGCGTTTCCCTAGTTATTTAAATTGAACATTCAAAATGCGAATCGTGCTCGAAACGTACTAGCGTGAAACATTAACAAATTTCCAAGATAAAACAAAATCACCTGATTTTTATTTCCCATTTAACACCCCTCAAAAATAATATGTGGGCGTAAAAATATAAAAAAGTTCATCCTAACGGGTATCGAACCCCAACCTTCCGTGCGGTAGGCTAAATGCTTACCAGTAGGCCATGCCATGCCACGCAAATTTCGTCCCGCTAGCTGCTACTTAAACAAATGCTATCGATATTTTTAAAAATCACATTTTTATTTATTGTAGGCTTAAATCGCAATGGATCTAGCTGATTTTGTTAACAGTTCTCAATAAACTTGTACCGGATGTCTGTTTAAAATTTCAGCGCAATCTGTTCAGCGGTTCGGCTGATTTTCGACGTACAGACAGACAGACAGACAGACAGACAGAATCACAGAATGAGGGCCGTTTGAGTTGAATGGAGACACTCGGTCGCTCCGCTCCCTCGTTTAATTAATGCAATTAAATACACTAAAAATAGAAAATTACAACACCCCTAAAAATATAAATACCACTAGGAAAACGCTTAAGTCCCGCCGCGTTGATGGATGAGCGTAATTTTTTTTAAACGAAAAAAGCGTAAAATTGCGATTTTTTTAATAGATAATTTTTCGATAACGCTCAAATTTCACACGAATATATTCATTCATAAAATTAAAGTTCTGTGAAAAAATCATTACAATCGGATAAAACATGTAGGTTTTATTCGTCGAAGAAATGTTTTAAAAATCGAAAAAAATCGTAAAATTGCGATTTTCATGAGAAATAATTTTTTGATCGATTTTTCCCTCCGTGCAGTTCTTCGTTCAGAGATTTCATAGACCTCCATAAAATTTCATCGCAATTGGAGTATTGGTTTAGCCGGAATCGTGTTCACAGACACACAAAAATACAAAAAAAAAGAAAGAAAAAAAAAAAAAAACATTCCGGATTTTTTTGTCCAGTGTAGTGAAATGGAATCTTCGCTACGCTCGCTCCGCTCGCGACGCTCATCCAATTATTGTAAGGCGCCTACTAATTATAAACTAGGAAAACGCTTAAGTCCCGCCGCGTTGTTGGATGAGCGTAATTGGTGCATTGAGTTGTTAAGTGTTATGCGGATTTTCTGTTGTACTATGAAAAAATCATTACTTAGTTGATTTTTTTTAAAATTAATTTAAATTAAATAAAAAATAAACTTTAATTTTAATTTTTTTTAATTATTCGTAATTTAAAAAAAGAAAAAAATCAGAAAATTTCGATTTTTATAACAATAATTTTTCGATTGCGCTCAAATTTCACACGAATATATAAATTCATGAAATTAAGGTTCTGTGAAAAATCATTACGATCGGATAAAGCATGTAGGTGCTATAAGCCAATAAATTGAACATCAAAAAAATTCCAAAAATTGCGATTTTTTAAAGAAATTTATCTTTCGATAACGCTCAAAATTCACACGAATATATCAATTCATAAAATAAAGGTTGTGTGAAAAATTATTACAATCGGACAAGCATGCAGGTGTTTATAAATCAAAGAATTTTGTTAAAATCGAAAAAATCGTAAAATTGCGATTTTCATGAGAATAATTTTTCAATCGATTTTTCCCCCCGTGCAGTTCTTCGTTCAGAGATTCATAGACCTCCATAAAATTTCATCGCAATTTGAGTATTGGTTTAGCCGGAATCGTGTTCACAGACACACAAAAATACAAAAAAAAAAGAAAGAAAAAAAAATACATTCCGGATTTTTTTCTCCAGTGTAGTGAAATGGAACCTTCGCTTCGCTCGCTACGCTCGCTACGCTCATCCAAAATCAAGGACATATTCAACTATTGCTATCTCCAATGAAATAAAATAAATGTACAGGTAAATCAACTCCACTCTATTATTTATATGCTGTGTGTGCAGATGTGAATGTGAATATTCGTTCCATTTTTATAAAATTAACATTACAAATTGAGAGGGTACACACGTCGCCTTTATATCCTGGTAATGTCAATTCGACTGCACAAAACTACATTATTTGATGCTGCATTTAGCCCACTACATGTTTTCTAAAACGCACCAAATGCACTCTAAAAACATGTTTAAAAATTTTCGCCTGCGGCGCTATTGTTTTATTTTGCCCGTCCAGGACAAGATTCTTGTGGACGCCCTTGCCGTGTTTTAGGTCACCAAAATTGGGTGCATGGGCGCCCGCAGAACCAATGGCACCCCGAGCAAGCAAAAGTACTAATTAGCCCTCATTTGATGTGTGGATTTATTATTTAACTTGTTCAGTCGATTTCTTTATTGATAAACATTTGTTAAATTTAATGGTTGCCATTATTTTCTGCGAGATAAGTAGCTTATTGTGTCTTTTACCTGCAATAGTTTGTCTTGAGTTTTGAAACAAATACCACTCGTTTTGACCGTCACAATAAAAGGCTTGCAAAAACGAAGATGTGAGGTAGGGGAAAGTCAGATTATCTCAGTGGACAAAAGCTAATAACCGCCAAAATCAATGTTGAGAATCTGTAGCTTTTTATTATTATTATTATTATTATTATTATTATTATTTATTTTTTACAATCCACATGATATTCTCATGTATACAAGGTTACAAATGTATGAACAATGTACATTTAACAGAATATAGTAACGAGAATACCAGCATGGTTGTAGAAGAGAAACAGATAGGGCAGAGCCCCATAGCATGACATGCCTGTTTCACTTCTGTGAGCACTTGATACTTAAAACTAAAAACTAATAAGATACCTATTACTAATCATAAAACAATACTGCGTTACATTGAAATAGAGAAATACAATAGAATCAAAAATCAGAACTACGTTTCAATAAAATAGGAGACATTCACTACACTTAGGGCCTAATGATAAAATGACAAGATAAGATAAGATAAGATAAGATAATTTATTCACCATGGATTCATACATAATACAAATATAGGTTTCGTCATGAAAGATAGAAAATAGTAATACACAGTAGACAGTAGACACACACATACGCACGATATATATACAATATATACAATAGTAGGCCTACAAAATGAGTAAAAATATAAATGAGTTACAATGGTTACAAGCTCTTTATACTAATTTAACAAAATTAAAATATTTGGTAGGCCAGCACATGAATAAATGTCAATTTGAAAGAATACTGTTTAGGCCTTTATTTAAAGATAGAAATTAATACGAGGAGAAAACGCAAGCTTACTCGTCAGCGAGGTAGTCGTTAATGGAGTAAAAGCTATTGGTCACAAGGAAAAATTTCAAGTTGTGTTTGAAGGAGGACAGCGAGGGGGAGGTTTTGATGTAATTAGGGAGTTTATTGTAGAGGGTGGATGCAAGATATTCAGGGCCACGGGAAAAAAACAAAAAAACAAACATGGCATTATTTTGTCTAGATTGGTAGATACAACCTAAACTAATTAATAATCGAAAAACAGCTGTGAGAAATGAAAACCGTAGGTCAACTATTGCGGATTAAAACCAGACTTTAAATGTTTACATTTGAATCACTGAAATACACTGAAATTGACTAAAAGACCAAAAATGGGGGGGGGGGGGGAGAGTGTGAAGGTTTCCTTTGGTGGTTTTCTAGTTTCGAGTATCGACTGAACAAAATTGCATAATTTTGGTATTGTATTCAGCCCACTACATTTTTCTAAAACCCACCAAATGCATTCTAAAAACCTGATTTTCAAAATTTTCGTCTGCGGCGCTATTGTCGGGGGGCTTGCCCCCCAAACCCCCCGTGCTTGCCCAACGAAAGTACAAATTGTAGCTTTAAATCCCCCCCCCCCCTAACAAAATCCTGCGGGCGCCCATGCGTGGGTGGGTGTAATACTATAACGTTGGCCCCGCGGGTTATCAGGGGTTCAAGCCGCCACTGGTTAACAGTTCCACTGCCCTCCAAATAACAAACAAAATCTGACCGAAAGGGTTAATGTAAAGCGGAAAAGCCACCCTGATTGTTTATGCAACACTTGCACTGCTGTGTGTTCACAGCCATCCTGGTACTATTGTGCACTTTAACTTCATTGTTTATGCTCACCGCCATCCTAATACTTTTGTATCAATTTCTTTGGTGTTGAAAAGGACGCTATGTTTCTTTGTTTTCAAACAATGTTTTATCATCACACAAAAATTACTTACTGCATCGGCCATTCGTATGGTCTAGTGTTATTCTCTGTTAACTTTCGATAAGTTATTATAATAAATACAGTGTTTTTACTTGTGATTTGCCATTCAAAGTGTGTGTTATTGTGTCCGTGGATCGCTGAACCAGGGCCTTCATTTACAGTCCACTCATTTGTTATCTTTAACAGGTCCTCCATTCACTCCAGAGTTTCATTTTCATCTTCATGTATCACCATTCATCTCTGCCCAACATAATTTGGTCCCATCCGGGCCGTATACAATCAACATGGTTCCACGTGGAAAACTTTAATCGGCTTTCGCAAGTAATCGTTTCGTCGGCGACTTCACAACGCAGTTTGAACGTCTAGGCCTACCGACGTAGCAAGAGTCTTCTCACGGGCCCCAGCAGCAGCTGAAGTACGGCGTCATCAGGACATCTTCAAGACCCAGTGGCGGACGCGTGTCTTCCAGTGGCAACATCATCACAATTCAGATAAGCTATCTGCTGTACCTTCATAATAGCCTATTACTATACTTTCATTGATCTTCAATAACTTCCATCATGCAAGCGCAAGAGAGAAGTGATTTAATTAAACGTCGTGGAATAATCAAAGCTCGGCTTACACGCATACACACGTTTATAGACGATGTCAATAACCACTCAAATCTGAGTGCAATCAGAGTTAGGTCAGAACTCTTATTTTCTATTTGGGATCAGTTCGAGGAAATACAATCACGTCTTGAAATAGAAGACACAAATGACGATTCGAATCATGAAACCTACAGAACAGATTTTGAAACTTTATACTTTGAGGCTTATGCTAAATCTAATGACATACTCACGCCACCCATGGTACCTATTGATACACCATCAAGTCATGGTTCTGGCAACGGGTCGCTTCTTAGCACTCATAACAACAATCTGATCAAACTTCCTGGTATAAATTTACCACAATTCTCAGGTGATTACAGTTCTTGGTCACAATTCAAAGACACCTACGTCGCGCTCATACATGAGAATACTTCTCTTACGGACATTCACAAATTCCCATTATCTGTTTTTCTTCATAACGTAATGATCCACTACATTTAATCAAGAATTTGTCCTTGTCGTCTGCTAACTATAGGCCCTACCATAGCATGGAACTTGATTCTAAAAAGATATGAAAACAAAAAATTAATATCTCAGAAACACATCATTGCTCTTCTCGATATCTGCCACATGTGCGAGCAAACTCGGCTCACGATCTTCGCCAATTAGTTTAACGAAGTACACAAGCCAATCTAAATGCTATCAAGGCTCTCAATCTGAGTGTTGAAATTCACGAACTCTTACTTATTCAAACTTACCCTTGGCAGATTAGACATACACACCAGGCGGGAATTTGAAACAACACAACATGCAGACTCAGAGTTTCCTTCACTTAAGGAATTATGCGATTTTCCTTGACAAGAGGTCACAGACATTCGATCTTACTCAGTCCAAGTCTGACAATTCTCAAACTAAATAAACAAGTCTACTAAAGATACTTACCGTCTAAGCATACGTATGTTTCCACAAAGACCAATAAGTGTTTGCATTGTACAATGACCATTATTTGTACAATTGTAAATCATTTCGTAATCTGCCATTGTCTGACAGGTGGCATGTAATCAATCTAAAAATGCTTGTGCAAATTGTTTTGCTACCAATCATCAAGCCAATGCATGCAAAGCTCGTTACTTCACGATTCTACAGATAGGTCTACTCATCAAGGTCAGATGCAGCGACAACGTCAGCACACTGATAATTCAGTGCAAGAAACTAGCCATCCTAGTACTATTCACTCGGAAAATAATACGAATACAGGTACTTACTGTTCGTACAAGACAAAGCCTATTCAACAAGTATTATTGGCCACAGCTCATGGTATACGTTCAGATAAGTTTCGTAACTTAATCAATGTCGAGCATTACTGGATTCAGCAAGCCAAGCATCATTCATCACACTTGACTTAGCTAATAAACTTCAATTAAAAAAGGAAGCAATCATACACCCATACAAGTGTTAACAACACAACATCGACAACTACGCACAGTGTCAACATATCGTCAAATCTATGGTTACTGTTATATTACACATTTGAATTGTTTTATTCTGCAAAAAATCACTGGCAGCCTACCGTCGTCCTCCGATTGACTACAGCACATTGGAACATTCCTCGTGATATTCAACTAGCAGATTCCGAATTCGATTCAACCAGGTGAAGTCGAACTGCTGATCGGCGCAGAACTTTACTACGATCTTCTCCGACAGAATTCACTATCTCGTCCAGGTTTCCCACACTTCAAGATACGAAGCTTGGTTGGATCATCGGTGGAAGGATGCAGTTTCGACTACTGATCACTCTCCGCTACCCACACACAGTTTATTCATTAGTAATGAAACCATTGATCATCAACTCAAGCGCTTTTGGGAAATAGAATAAATCCCAAAAACTTATCGCCACTAAAGAAGAAAAAGAATGTGAAACACATGTCTTAAACAATACAACCCGTAACTCCGAAGGGAATTCATTGTTCGTCTCCCGCTTAAGGAAAACAGGAGTGAACTAGGTGATTCCAGATTCCAACGCTGCGACGACTGCAGCAGTTAGAATGTCGTCTTAGGCGAATATCAATGCCAGAGAAGAATACAATTCTTTTCTACGAGAATATCGTGAACTTGGACACATGCAACGAGTCGACAACGATGTCGAGGGAGTGCACTGATTGTACTAAATTTTCAGTGTCCTAAAAAGTCAGTGTCCTAAAAACACACTGTCCTAAACTGCTTTACCGAGTGAAAAATAGCTCATTAGCTTACTATTTCTTGCTGATACTGTAGTAGTGAGGGTGGTGGGATAAGACACTCCCCTTTGACAATTGTATTACCCAAGTCAAAAACATGGTTTTAGGACAGTGAGATTTTGGCACACTTCATTTTTTAGGACACTGCAAATTTGGTACAGATTTTTAACGAAAAGTTTCGTAAAACAAAGCAAGTACTTAGGCCATTTCATTTTTAGGACAGTGAAAATTTAGTACACTGTGATTTTGGTACAGTTTATTCTTAGTACACTGTAAATTTGGTACAGATCGTTTTTTAACAAAAATTTA
>JAMZAV010013955.1:0-15354 GCA_024449915.1 Sweltsa coloradensis
CTTAAAAAAAAAAAGCATTAAAATAATATAAAAACAAAAAACGCAGCTTGCTCACGGGGCCCAACCTCATAGCTAGAGCCAGTGTGACTACTCACATCTAATACCGAAAATAATTTAAAACAAATCAAAAGTAATTAAAAAAATCAAAAGAAAATTAAAAACAAACAAACAATAACAATAAAAAACAATAAAAAACCAAATTGCGCACTTTTTGGTAGTTTTTTTTTATTTCTGAACGTGGTTATTGTTCGTGTGTTTGTGTTTATTTAAATCAAATTATTGATGGCATTAAAATAAATTAAACAAAAAAAATCTTTAAGTCTCCGAAGAGGTAAATTTTTTAAAAATATAAATCCTGTTTTGGGGTACAAAAAATGTCGGGGGTCCCCTATTAATTTTGAAACCAAAGAAATCTAATGAGGAATTGATCCTCCAAACAACTAAAATTACCTGGTTTCACCAGGGACCGGATTAGTTAACAATTTTATAACCCTTACAAACCCTAGGGGTAATTTTCAACCCTTTTTTAAAACCCAGTCATTCAAAAAATCACAAGCTTTAAACCGTGTTAGGGGGCAATCTAAGTTCGGCTAAATTGTGTGGCTACCTTTGTCAATTTACAGAAAAACTTATCTGAAGTAACACACGAAACTTTTATTAACAAAACCCAGTGTCGATAGAAAAGGTCACTCTGATAAAACTGATGTGTGCTCTTCAGCGAGCATTCATTCGAGAAATTAAATCAAATTTAAAACTTTTTGTCTGCGTAAGCTGCAGAACCTATTTTTTTCAGTGTCACAACGGACGGATTAGGTCTATTCTTAAATTGTTTACACCGAAAGGTTTTCAAACGCCCCCCTTTGTAAACTTCTGTCTGGAGGTTTTTTCCATTTTTTCGCGCCCTTTTTATAGCACAAAATTCTGGGACCCCTTTCTAAACTCGGGGCTAAATAATTAACATAATTAATTGTGATTTAAAAACTAACCCCCCCCCCCCTAGTTGGGAGCTTTTTGGTATCTTGACCTTTGCGTCGGTGATCAAGTGCAAGATAAGACACAACAATTGTGGGTTTTTTGTCGGGTGAGACCACGGGGACTTAAAACCCTAACTTCGAAACAAATAGTTTGTGCAACTGTTAGCTAAGGCCCTTTTCTTTGCTGGGGGAGACACAGGAATGGGGAAAAAATATAGTCGCTTTAATGACTTTCATCCAGCGGTTTTTCTCAGCATAATATACACTATAAAAAAGCGTGGGAGGAAAACCCGCCTATTTATAAATTTAAATCTTTTGGGAACAAAATAGAAAAACCGTAAACGAAGATAAAAGTTGGGGGGGCAATATCTAAAGAATTATTTTTATGTTAAATATAACCCCCGGGCAGTTCCGCATGGACTTAAGACCTTCGTCGGGGGTTCAGTAGTCGGTTATGCACGACAACCCCTACGGTTAATAACACCTATCCACAAAGTTGTGATACAAAATTCTAATTCAAATCTAATGTATTGGAGAAATGACAACACAGTGGGGTCTAAAAGCCTAACAATCGTGCAAATCGTGAAAAAAGCATGAAAATTTGGTAAATTTACAAATATGCCACAAGGAACCCAAAAAATCGTGGCCCCAAGTTGAGTTCCTGTAATTTTCTTATTAATTGAATTATAAAATTTTTGTTTAAAATTAAACCAAAAAAAAATTTTAAGGGGAACAACCAGTCACTTTGGGTATCAAATAAAAGCTTATTTTACGGAAATGAAAAAAATAAAAAAAAATATTTAAAAATTATTAAATTAATCATCAAATTTAAATTAAATTTTTAGTAATTTTTACCACTTTCGATTATGTAAAATTTTACCCTAAAATTCTACCGATTGACATAAAATTTCCCCCTTTACTAACATAATGCCAATAAAATCCAAATTTTTTGGCCCCAAACAAAATTCTTACAACTCCAAATTTTAAAGGGATTATGAAAAAAATAATTAGATTATACCAGTTAAATGTTTGACTTTCAAAAAACCACAGTAAACTGATGTAAAATAAAAACAAAAAAAGCAAAATAAAAGAGAAAAGTGAGGGCCCCCAAGGTCGGGTTCTTATCACTTTCCCTTTAATTAAATTTAAATTCAATTAACGGCAATTATCAAAAAATTAAAAAATTTTTAATGTAAAAAATAAACAAAAAGCATAGTCGACTTGGGTATAAAATAAAAGCTTTTTCACGGTAAATACTATGTGAAAAAATGTTTTTCTTTAAATTAAATTTTTAATCTCCAATTAATTACATTTTAGAAAAATTATCCCACTTTTGATTTTTGTAAGTTTTATTCCAAACCTTTCCCGTTTCAAAAAATTTTCACCATTTTAAATAACATAATGCCAATTAACCCAAAATTTTGGGGCCCCCAAACAAAATTCCTCCAACTCCCCAATAAGGGATTAAATGAAATTGAGAATGAGCAAATTTTCCCTTAAATTGTTTTAAACATTAAATTATCCTACGATTGCCCATTGTAGTTTTAAAAAACATATGATACATAAACCTAAATAATGTGGTCCAAACTGAATTCCCTTAAATTTATTTTAATTAAATTAAGGGAATTAATTATATTTATTTAAATCAAATGTGAAAATTTCCACAGCATAGTCGCGGGGTACCAATAAAACTTTTTTTTATGAAAAATTAAAATCTAAAAAAATTTTTTTAATTAAAAAATTAAAATCTCAAATTTAAAGGGAATTAATCATCAAATTAATTACAATCTGAAAATTTTACCATTTTGGGTTATTATGGTATCAAAACTCTACCGATTGTCATAAAATCTTCCCTTTACCGGGGAAACAGACAATGTTACGGGTCTTAAAGTAACCAAGAAAAAAAAAATTGCCAATTTATCTAAAACTGGGGGGGGGCAGGGAACTATTAAATAGTTAAAATTTCCGACCCGAAAATTAATTTCTATGACTACGAATTGACCTTTACAAAAATTTAAAGTGGAACATTTTATTTGTTAAAACCTATGTTTTTTCTGTATTTGTCCTTATACCTTTTTTTAATAGCCCAATTCAATGAAATTCATTCAATAAAATATTTCAATAAATTTAAATCTTTTAAATTTATTTTTAAATTCAATCCAATTGAATACCGTAACGACTGCCCATTTTTAAGAAAATTTTCGTAGGTTTTTCGTTAGGGGTTTTTAAATTGAGTAAACGCCCCAAAAATTGGGGAAAAGTTAAAAGTTGACTTTGATCTTCATATGTAACAAGTAAATTTTTAAATTTAAATTTTTAATTAACGGAAAACATATTAAAAAACTAGCCTTAAAAAAATTCTGTCAAAGTTTTTAATTACCTTCTTGGCTTTTATTTAATAAAACCATTGACTGTGGCACGTGAACTATAAATTTTTAATTTCATTTATTTAATAAAATGTAATAAAAAGAATTTTGTTTGGTGCTATAATTATTTTATTTTATTTTTTTTGACATCGTGTTACCGGTAGTAAAGTGGTAAGATTTTATGACAATCGGTAGATTTTTTTATACCATACATAACCAATGGGAAAATTTTACTAAATTGTAAAATTTAAATTTGATATTAATTCCCTTAAATTTGATGATTAATTAATTAAATTAAAAATATTTTTTCAATTTAAAATTTTTCAAAAAAAAGCTTTCATTTGGTACCCCAGCGACTTTGTTGTGATCTTTCACATTTGATTGAAATAAATATAATTTAAATTTCCCTTATTCAATTAAAAATAAATTTTGTGGAATTCAGTTTTTGGGCCCATCATTATTTAGTTATTTTGATATATTGTTTTTAATACTACAATTTTCAATCGTAGCGCATAATTGAATGTTAAACAATTTTAATGGAAAATTTTGCTCTTCTCATTTCATTAATCCTTAATCTGGGGTTGGGGGAATTTTTGTTTGGGCCCCTCAAAATTTGGATTAATTGGCTTTGTTTTTTAAAATGGTAAAAATTTTAGACAATCGGTAAAGTTTTTGGAAAACATAACTAACAAAAGTCAAAAAGGGGATAATTTTTCTAAAAATTTAAATTTAATTGGATGTTAATTTATTTAAAGAAAGACGTTTTTTCACATATTATTTACTCGTAAAATAAGCTTTCATTTGATACCCAAGTCGCTATGCGTGTTTATTTTTTACATTAATTTTTTAATTTTTGTGATTAATTGCCGTTAATTTAATTAATTGAATTAATGGGGAAAATGGGAAAAACCCACCTTTGGGGGGGATCACTTTTTTCTTTTATTATGCTTGTTTTGTTTTATTTGATACTCATTACTGTGGTTTGTGAAAAGTCAAAAATTTTAAATGGTATTAATTAATTATTAATTTCATTAACCTTAATCAGGAGTTGAAGAATTTTTTTTGGGGGCCATCAAAATTTGGATTTATTGGCATTTTTGTTGTAAAGGGTGAATTTTATGTCAAACGGTAGAAAATTTTAGGTGTACATAATTATCATAAAACGAAAGTGGGAAAATTTATAAAATTCAATATTAGATATTAATTAATTTTTTTTAAATTTTTTCATTTATTCATTTTCCCCTAAAATAAGCTTTTTATTTGATCCAAAAGCGACTGTGTTTTCTCCTTTAATTTTTTTTTTTTGGGGGGGGTTATTAATCAATTTAATTTTATTAATTCAATTAATAAGAAAGTTACAGGAACTCCTTGGGGGCCCCGATTTTTGGGTTCCTTGTGGTCATATTAGTAAATTCCCATTTTCATGCTTTCTTCACGTTTTCACGATTGTTATATATATTGGAGCTTATAACCCCACTACACAAAATTTTCAATATTGTTAATTTTAAAATAGACATAGCGAAACCCTGCTTCCGTAAAAAGAAACACTGAGGTTATCAAATTTAAAATAAAAAAGGGTTTAATAGGGGGTATAAAGGGTTTTAATTGCATTCAAAACAAGTGAACAAAATGAAATTATCACACCAAAATAGTAAAATTTGTAAATTCATGAATATAGGCATACTATACCAAACCCCCCCTTTATAAAACTATAACGTCGCATGTGCTATTTTTGAATGTAAAATAAAACATTTTTTTAACATTCTCTAATCATGTGCGGTATTGGCTATCTCTTGAAAACAGTGCATCTTTGTAAACTATTGTATCGTTTGGGTTCGAATCAATGTGGTATCTTTACGTCTTTATGCACCGAGTGTCTGCTTTGCTATGCACCAGTGTACCGAGCTATAATGGGTCATTACACAAAGCGATCGAGGTAATAAAACACGGCCTATCAGTATTCAGTGATAAATTGATTCCTCCCCCCCCCTGCGACATTGCTTTTTTTAGTTGTGGGCGCGTATCCCGGGTGTCACATGCTCTGACGGGAGGGTTTTATTTACCACAACACAGAACGGTTCCGAGACAACGTAAAAAAATTAGGGAAACCCTTTGTGTGTTTTAATGATGTTGTGACGAAATTTGTTAGAGAAGATTTTTTTAATAAAAACAAAATTTTGTAAAAAAATTTTTAAAATACAACACGTGGCAATCTCATAACATAACAAACCATTAGTTGGAGACCATCATACCAAGTTCTTTTTCTCTGCTGTGTATACAGTGGCTTTGTTGCGCAGTCACTCATTACAGTAAGACGAGTTACGTTGTGGTCTTAAAACCAAATAAAACCCCAACTTTCTGTTTATGAATGAAATAAAAAAGTCCGCCCCCTTTCCATTATGATGTGCGTGTCACCACTACTTTTTTAAAATAAAGTTTCAAGTTTGGGTTTGTTGTTATTTTAAACCCGATCACAAAGTAAGAAAAAAACCTCGATATTTTTCAAAACCATTAAAATTTTTATTTAAAATAAAACCAAAATTCTAAATGAACACTCTATAAAAAAACACTTGATAAAAAACATTTGTTGAAAGAGTGGTATTTGTACATGATGGATGATTTCTTCATCGCGTGTTAAAGCATAATAAACTGTCGTATTACGCGGCTTAAAACATTTTTCCCCCATCTGTAGAATTGTTGTAAAGCATGTATTAACAGTCGACCATTGCATGTTAAATCTAGTACAAAATTTTTCTGGCTGCAATGTAAATTCCACGTTTTATTGTAAACGTACATCGTGAGGGAGATAGAATACTTCAAACGACTATTCAACATAACATTTCACATGTAAAAGGGCTTCCTAAATTAATGAAAAAACGGATGGCTGTCGTTTTTTCATCTACCTTTATCTGTGACCTATTGAAATTTATTTTTTTATGTTTGTAATAATAATAGTTTATTCCGTGCAATTTTTCTATTTTATATCATACTAAAATGCGGATTAAGTAAACATTATTATGGCTAAACGATTGTTCACAATCAGTATCAGTTAAGTGACTGAGCGGGTAGGCTTTAAAACACGAGTATATTTATTTGTTTAACCTTTTTCCCAACAATTACTGTTGCTCCGTTACTCGTTAATAGGCCTTGTTGAAATAGTTTGTCATTCTTGAACGCCCTTTTGTTTGATTTGGTATCTTCTTTGCCACACCAAACGGGCATTCGCAAAGCCTGTTTAAGCAGCTTAGTCAGGACATCACATTAAGGTTTTAAAATACTCGGCCCTGTGGTTTTGTTAGCGGGTCTCAACCTGTGGTTCTCCGGCCGTACTCGTGGGAACAGGCTCGCTGCGACAGCACGTAGAATATCCCAGGCGTGAGATAAACTTCCCCAATACCCCGAGAGCTGTTCTCTATTTATGACTTTTCTTTTCTGCATTGTCTTTCGTTCCTATAAAAAAAATGTGCAGCTCGTGAAAAGCTCCCCAAGAGTCCACGGTTTTGATACGTTTTTTCAGGCGTTGTGATTTGAATTCTTGGGGTATTGTGGTGGTCTGATTTCTCATTGAAACTCGGAATGGACTATTGCTTTCAATGCTGCTCGTGTCGATAAAATCTGTTTTTAAAACCCTTTTTTGTCGGGTTTTCAGCTCTCTGCAATCATCGAGTGTCTTAAAACTCATTTTAATTGCTTCTCAATAGAAATTTAAACACTTTTAAAAATAACAATTAATTTTTTTTTAAAAAATTGTGCTTAAAAACTCTATAACCTAGGGCTTAATAACGAAAGTGACACTTATGAAATAATAAAAATTAAAATAATAATTGTTGAATTTATACGGATTTGTTTAAAAAAATTTGGGGCGTTTTTCCGCAAGTTCATTTTAATAAACGACAGAAATAAAAATCAAAAAACTATTTGCAAAAAAAAAAAAAACATTTAAATGTTTCCTGTTTTTGAAAATCATGTATTTTTACGCTTCACTTAGTGGGCAATGGATTATGAGAAAATGCACATATTTTTTAAATGTTTTAAAACCCAACGATTTGTTTTGGGTCTAGTCTTTTTTTCACACAATCCGATAGTCAAAAAAATCCTAATTTTCTGGAAAAAACAAAATATTTTAAAATTTTTGGGTGGGTGCCGGTCCAGACAACCAAAATCCTAATTTTATGCCATGTTAAAAATGCCATTCGATAAAAACCCAGAAAAAAAAATGATAGAGAGAAAATATATTGTTACATTTTGCAAAAGTAAAATTATTATCCTTTTTAGATCAGTTATATAACTGCCTTCCCTTCCCTTTCCCTTCCCTTCCCTTCCCCTTTCCCCTTCCCTTCCCGACCCGACCCACCCCAAACCCAAGAATTTAGTACTCGAAACTTGACCCGACTGTAATAATTATCACCGTCAAGTTCAATGAAAGGTAATGAATAATAATTTTTTTACTTTTTTTTTAATATTTAATTTAAGAAGCAATAATGACACCATTTAGTATTATTCCTATTCTTTGACTCTACCACAACTCTTTTCAGGGGATTTTGAACTATTAAAATTTAGAAGCCCCCCCCCCCCCTCACAAAGATTTTATAAAATTTCTGTCACATGTAGATTTTAGATGACGGACGTCAAACGAATGTACTTATTTTATAAGCTATTTCAATATTATATATTAATTTTTTAATACTTAATTTTGAACTTTAATTGTAACTTATTCGGCTCTGCTGGGAGCGAAACGCTTTTTAAATCTTGCCGCCGACTTTGTCCCTCGTCTGTGAAATCCCGCTAGTTGGTTTTTGTTTCATATAAATCTCTCGCAGCGAAACCCGACCCTATTTCGTTTTTCCCTTTTTTCGTCCGAAACGCGCTGACTTCCCGGTTCACTCGGCCGTTGGGTAAACCCGAAGCTGGGCCATCTCCGCTGTGTCACACCCAGTGGGTCCAATTTTATTTCCTCGCGCTCGGCCGAAATGAAGTACCTCGCACGGTGTTGTTTCAATACGGATGAACGAGTTGTAAAAAAAAATTTTTGTATTGGCCGAGGGTAAAAATTTTAAATATTTTAAAAACGAAAGTTTTTCATATCCAAGAAGAACCCACCTAGAATTTATTGTAATTCCATTTAAATTTTTTGGGTTTTCCTTTCTCACGATCCTTCATAAACGCTAGACAAGGGAATTTTTCCCCAAAAAAAAATTTAAATACCTTTTGTGTTTGGGGGGCATGTTATTGAAAAACTTAAAAGTGGGAAAAAGAAACAGTTAATCTACAAACCAAATTTTACCATTTTTTTTATTTTGGGAAAAACTTTTTAAATTAGCCTTTATTGACTCATGTACTACCCTATCTTATAAAAAAATTTTCGTAAAATATGCTGGTGTAGATGGTACACATCATTTTTAGTGACTTTAACTGGGTGTTTGGGTAATGTTAATGATTAAGACCAAGGGCCTTAAAAGGACTGACTCCCACTGGGCTGCTTTGTGAAAAAGCTTAGATGGACTTGGGATCAATTCGACAGGAGACATTGATTCCGTTCACGCGACTGCCTTGCCACATAAAGTGGGGCCCGGGGTGCAAGGATACGCAGGACTGCTCTACCGGTCGAACCATGGGTTGGGAACATTGGGTCTGTCATGAGTGCGGAAAATTACAAAAGTTTCAATTTTAATTTAATGAAATTCAAAAACAACTTATGTTGTATACAATATACAAAAGGTCGGTGACAATGTGGGAATGAAATGAAATTGCTTTCCTACTAACATTTTTATTAATGTTTTTTAAAACTTTAAACACTCGTTTTTTTGTCAAATTTTCGGGGTTTTAGTTGGGGGGGTTCTTTTTCTTACTTTAGAAAAATTCCTTTTTTCATAAAGGGAACTGACGTAAAAAAAGAAAAACCTTTCTTTTAATTAACACAGTTAGAAACAAACTCTTCTAAAAAGTGGGTTTAAAGTCCATAAGTCTTTTTTCTGTTCCAGGTGGGTACTCCCTGATAAACCCTTAAAAGAGGATCCCAGTCAACCTCCACACATTAAATATAAGGGGCAGCGTCAGGATAGGAAATAAAAAAACAATACAACACAAAAAATACAAGATAGTTGCCGAATTTAGTTTAATTTTTTTTATTAATATTTTAAAACGCTTTTTCTGTATATTTATTTATTCTAATTCGGATTAAAAGAGGTGCATATAAGTTGCCAACTATTAATAAATACGATGGATTTCAAAACGGGGCACTATGTCCATAAAGAAAACCCGGGCCCTTTTCCAAATTTTTTTCAAAATATTTTGTTTGATTCAAAAATTTTCTCTTTGATTCGTCACACATTTAAATCATCCAAAAAGGGGGGGCAAAACAAAAATTGTTTTTTCCACTGGTTGGAGCAGGTTCAAATTTTATTTAAACCAAAAATTCCTTTTCCCTTCCCATTTAGGAACACAACTTGTCTTTTTTATAGTTCAATGTCAATAACTAGGGGAAAAAGCCCAAAATCTTTTTAAACGAGGAGAGAGCCAAGTGTTTTATACCCGGGGAAAATCCCCTTTCCTCCCCTAATAAGGGGGATATAAAATTTGGGGGGAAAACCCGGGTATCAACCAAACATGGGTATCACCGAACAACCAAATTTGGGCCCAAAAAGTTTTTTTTAAGGGAAATGTTCAAAAAGATACGTGAAACTTAAAGAGAGAAAAACCAAAAAAACCCCAAATTTTTACCAAAAAAAAAAAAAGGGGGAAAAAAAAAAAAAGTTTGGAAAACGGGAAATGCCCCCAAATCCGTGGGGAAAACTTAATTCTTACCAGGGGGCCTGTTGTCAGGAAATCTCGTTCCGCTACTGCTACTAAACAATGCTATCAATATTTTAAAAAACACTTTTTTTATTTATTGTAGGTTAATCGCAATGGATCTAGCTGTTTTTGTTAGCAGTTCTCAGTAACTCGTCCCGGGATGTATTTTTTTAAAAATTTCACCCCATCTTTTCAGCGGTTCGACTGTTTTTCGACTACAGACAACAGACAGAATCAAGAAGATGGCCGTTTAAAGTTGAATGGAGCACTGGGTCGCTCCGCCCCCTCGTTTATAATCTATGAAATCCCAGAACATGAAAATTTTTGTTTTCTTAATTACCATTTTCAAAACCCCCTTTCCCCGATTTGTTTTGTCTGGTCCTGTGAAATATGTTTAACTTGGGAAAACACTCTAAAATAAAACATAGAAAAATAAGCTAAAACTACCCGGTGTCTTTTAAAATGCCCATTAATTGGAATGTAGGGGACCGCTTCGAAATTAATAGCTTGCATTCAAACATCACTTGACTTTAAAAGGTCAAAAAAAACAACCTACTTCTATGCATGGATTTATTGAAATAGTATTTCACAAATTCATATAAAACACCAAAGAGACGTGAGAACATTGTAAATTGAAAATAATCAATTTCAGCTTACCATTTCCCAAGCATGCATTAATAATGTAACTAGAAAGAACTTCAATTCAATCTAGCAACGTAAATTTAATTTTCTCTATTTTTTTTCTTAAATTTTACAATAAACTTTAGCAAAAAGTGTTTTAAAAAGCAAAAAAAATCACCTGTTTAAGAATGGAATCTTTTCATGACCAAACACGTTTTCGAAAAACACAAAAAATATCTGGTGGTTTTTTTACTTCAAAATTATTCTAGTCTATTTCTTTTACAAGGTTTTGTATGGAAAAAATTTGGGAAAAAACCTGCGGGAAATAGATATAATTGATAGAGGCTAGATTCACTAGTGCTTCTTTGAATCTTTGAGCTTCACTGACATATTTCAGACCCAATGAGAGGTTTAAAAACTATTTATTGACTGCTGGCCAACCATTGTTGGGTGCCCACAACCCATCCAGCATAATAAATAAACAGTTTGACAGACGTCAGAGACTTGAATGAAAAGAAAAAGAAATACAAACCCAAACATACATAAGCTTATATAATAGTTGTTTGTACCAATTTACCATTTTATTATTTATTTTGTAAATTTTGTAAATTTTGTCACATTGTCTTTTAATATTAAATAGTTATTCTAATCGTTAAAAATGTTTAAAGATTGTTAAAAATTAAATATTTTCTTGGTTGGTTGTTTTTATTATGGATCATTCCGTTCTACGTACAATGATAAGGATCAACTTTAGTTTCTATCCACATTCATGAGTATTAAGTCAGCCTCAACTCTCGCGACATCTTAGCGTCGGGTTTAATGCACGGCCTCGTCTCTTGAAATTTGTCTTGATTTAACGCCAGGGACAATCCTCGTCTTCCAGCTAGAAGATTAGTGCTTAGAGTGGATTCCCTACCGAAAACGTCCTCGCTGGAAGCGAGACTTCATTCATCGACTCGGATGGAACAAAAGAGGATGCAAGACATTTAAAATAATGGTTCGATTCGGGTGTAATTACTTGATATTCACGACAGTAAAATTTAGTGATGGATGGATGACTTTCTTAAAACGCAATTGTTGGAGAAGTATTTTTTAATCAATATCATTCACGTGTTCAACATTTTTTGATACATCAAATTAAATTCGTAGTTGTCAATTCTGTAGTCCCAATGACGAACATTTATTTGTCAAATGCTAATGGTTAAGCAAAAAAAATATTTGGGGGATTTTAATTATTACTAATTATTATTAATGATTTAGGAATTACTTGTACGCGAATATGTTTATCATCGATAAAATATAAATTATTGTCTGACGGAATTCTGGGAAATTAACGAACAGTTTGTTTAGTTTTTGTTTTCCGTGTGAAAATCACGTGCCTATTATAGAACGTCAATAAATTTAAATGTTCAGATATAAATAAATATATAAACTGGTCCCAACGCATCAGCTTTGGCGCCCTAATAAATCCGGCGTCGTGCTAAGTGGAGGTTGAGTCACAAGAAATTGATGTCCCTTCAAGCAAGCCTTAACATTTGTGCAATTAATTCAGCGTATGTCAGCAATATGTCAGGAACAGTGATGCACTTACTCTTTGCAGATAGACATAAAAAAACCAAAATACTGCTGCGTCTATAAACTCACTTAAATCGAAATTGCATTTTTATTGGCATTCCTAGTTTTTACGGTACGTTTCTTTCATACCAGTTGATATTAATCGTTCATTTATTCAAGTTTAACATCTATTTGCTGCCAACACCACAATGGCGACGGTGACAGATGGGCTCCAGCTAGAAGAATGATGATGGTGAACAAGTAACAAGTACAATCACTAAAACTCCGGCCTCGCGTTGAGATAGCACAACGTTCGGGAAAATTACCAACTTACGCGAAGTTCGGAAACGTGTCAGGCTATTGGGACGAAACGTCGAACGTTCGCGCCCGTCGTTGGTCTAGTAACGATAGGCATCAGTGTCGTCGGGTTCACGTTAGTGGCGAGATCTCGCGAGATCGAATCCCAGCCAGTTAGCGAGAAACGAGGGGAAACCAGGGAACTGAACCGTTAATTTATAATGAACGGTTTACTACTGCGTGCGAAGCTAAATGGCAACCGCGCTTTTGTTTACTGGGATACCTTTGATTCAATTCAAGAATTAATTATAGATGATAATAGCCCATTGCTTGGAAACCTGTAAAGGGTGGTACACGATTATCATCTGAGGTTTTCAAATAACAAATAACCAAATACAAACCAATTTTGTTATGTTTATCGATATAATATGTAAAAAATGCACATCAAATTCACAAAATCACCAAGACTACCATTTAGTTTACCCAGATTTAAAGAATTTGTATCTTTCTTTTCTTTTAAACAAATTTACAGAACTTCTCTCAGAACTGATAAAAGTAAAGTTGGCAGTGGGTGAATTGTTTTCTCCCTCGAATAAATCCACCCTCTTCTTGCCCCAATACCAGCATTATATACCTGTTCACCATCAGTTACCTACCGCAGTCACTTTTACAATTGGCTTCCTCGACTAGACATCTCCCCATGCTGAATGACCTGCCCTCATCTAATATGGCAAAAACCTAGACAAATTAACTCTCCTCCAACCAAACCAAACCCTAGTTCTTAAAACATTTCAGTGCAACTATACATCATTTCGTATTTGAAAGTACTTTTCTTGCCTCTCTTCTAGGATCAATTGCAATAGACTGTTTGAAGCTTGACGTATGTGCTCCGTACCGAGCTTGCATACTCCAGAACAGGCTTTGTATCTAACGTTCGTTCTGCAGTTCTGACGAGCGCTGCCTTGAAAGCTATGCTTGACTTGACATACAATAAATTAAAAACAACAAAGCATTAATATTTTTTAAATATAATCCTAGTTGTATAGTTAGAAGGTTTTTATTTTGCGTAATAGAAATAGGGCAATACAATCGTTTGTAGATTTATGAACTAAACAGATAAAACAGAAAAAAGAAACTCACAATAAAGAAGGAAAGGAAAAGTGATAAAATCTTCAACTCCTCAAACCACTTACTCCCGGCTAAAGCTACATTTCATTCTTTGTCATAGTAAGATTGTGTTTGAGATAAACTAGGAGTGAGTGATTAATGTGATAACGTGCGGATAGTGTCATCTGGAGACGAGTGTGATTGATAGTGTGTCAACCAGATTATTACGCCGGTTGAGACACACGAGACGAGAACCTGGAGAAGCTGAATACGGTGGAGGGGGAGGTGTTACTGAACGCCAGGAGGGGCGTGAAGTTCGAGGTAGTGGGGGACTGACCACTTGGACACACAAAAGATTAGATGGATGTCCACGCAAGGAAGTATTAAATGAATGCGAGAAATGAATGGAAGAGGCTTACCGTGATAACGTTGCATGAGAAGCTACTGCGTGAATTGTTGTTGCTGTGCAAACAATAAACACTGTCAAGGTAACATACTCACCTCGGCGTTGTGTTATTAATAACCATGGCGTGTTTAAAGAATGTGCGTGACTAATCCCGTATTCCACACCCACATTGTGTTTTTATATGACTTAATGAGAAAAACACAAAGAAGATATGTTTATGACTACTTGTTTAAGAAACTTGTGGAAATTACAGGGACTCCAATTCATATATTGTAAAAAAAGTGTTCTTTAACAGATAAAAGTAATAAAAAGTTATTGAATAACAATTACGGGATAGGGAGCATCCGAAACAGGGAGCGAAGCTACTTAGTAAACAGATCGTCGAAGAGAATACAGAAATAACATTATTTACAAAATGATTTTGGTGGAGTTGCCGGGGTTTGTTTGCCTGTTTAAAAAGTTTCGCCTCTTGTTGCCGCATTCACATTGGGGGAGTCGCTGGGTCATAATTTTTTAACTTTCTGTGCTCTTGCAACTCTTCCTTTGCCCTTAGGGTCATCAAAATGAAAATTCTGCATCATCCCTGTTGAAGGGGAATGCCAACAAAAAAAAACGCACGCCCAAACGGACGTCGTGTTATGTTTTTGTCGTGAGAAGGACACACGCACAGACGTTTGGACAAAAAGTGAAGCTTTAAGAGAGCCCTCTAATATAAAATATTAATTTCAAACCGTATCGTAAATTTACTTGATTGGTAAAAAAAAACTTTAGACTAAACATCATACTTGTACTAATTTTCGGGAAGACTTCAATGGAAGCTTCCTTCAGCTTGTATTTAATTTTTGTTCAAGTAGGTTTTTTTCCCGCAAAGTCTGCCGACAAGGAGTTGATAACATTAGGCCTACGCATACAGTCTACCATCAAAGCGAGCTAGGAGACTGGCACAAGCTTTCGTGATATTATTTCCGGCGTAGGAAGTAAGCCGTGAACAGAAAGTTAATAAATGGATTTCTGGTCCAAGAAATATTATATCTACAGCTTTGTGCAATAATAGCCAAAGTCACTATTCCCTACTATAGTACCCACACCTTCATGTAGATTGATGCTTGATAATGTATTTAAAACATACTTTCCGTCGAATTTTGTAAAAACAAGAAATAAAAATTCTTAAATTGAAGTAAATTTAAAAAATACAATAAAATATATTTCTAAAAAGCTCTCGTTTTTCATAAAACCC
>JAMZAV010013957.1:0-15523 GCA_024449915.1 Sweltsa coloradensis
TGATCTTGTTCTAGTAGGGCTAGGCTACCGTACTAAATGCCGATAAATTGCATAAATAAATAAAAGATAAAATACATGAACCAATCTAGTAACAAGACCAGGAATCAGACCAAGAATAAGAACAAGACCAAGTAATGAGACCAAGAACGGCGAAGAACACTATTCGGATAGCTCCCTAGAACCTTGTACAACGTGATCAAGAGGCCTAGCCCTAGCCCTAGCAGGAGGGTTATTCTGTTTCTTCTCACCGAGCTAGCTTGTCGAATTTCGAAATGAGAAGTGACAAATGCGATTCTGTTTGGTTATCGATATCGAAACATTGCGATATCTCGCTCAAAAAAAGTGACAACGTCTCACCGAATATTTTTTCGTGAGAAATCAATACGGTGACGTGATTGGTCGAGGCCGGCAAAAGGACGGGCTTGGATTGGTCCGTGAAAACTCGTGGTGAACACTACTACGCGTACTACGCTTTTTGGCCTTAAAAACTCGACAACAACAACAACATCATAACAAACAAATTCTGAATAACTAGGGCCTACTTTTCATTGTAGCTTGAAGGTTGTTTAATTGGGTTTAATCAAGTTCTATGCAAGTATTTTACATAAGCTAGGCATATGCCAGTACATTCACGCGTGATATTCCAGTTTTATTTTTGGTAGACGGACACCATAACCTAACTTTATAACCCACATCATGACCCACATGTTTACATGTTCCGTAATTAATTCCATCGCCTAAATTCTGCTAATGGAATTGTTCTACATTTTTCAACCATCATAGTTTACACATTTTCACGAGGATACTACAATTGTATTAATTTTTAAAACACAAATCTCGTAAAGATATTCGAAGTGCAAATCCAAACATAACCCCACTTTTTATTTAATAGCGGGCATTTTAAATTCCAACCTCCTGATTGGTCAAGAGGTTTCACTATTCGAAATCTAGAACTTCCGTTCCGTTCCGTCCAACATAGATCTCGAATTGTAATCAGAATCGCACGGTTCGAAAAAAGTGAGATGAGATGAGATGAGATGATTTCGAAAAAGTGACATCTATCAGTTCTCGAATTGAAACAGAATAAGGGTCCAGGTGAGTCTGTGTGTGAACGGTAATGTGTGAAATGGTTTCAGTAAAACTTTGAATGAAAAGCACACTGTTTTACTTGCCTTTCAATTCCTTTGAGCATTGTAGCAACAATCTGTCTGATTGCTACAACAATAACAATACCATTTTTGCTAAATAAAGATTAACTAGGGCCTACTAGGCCTACTAGGTACCAACTAGCAATATTTACGTTCCAACTAGGTAGGCCTAGGCCTACTGCGTCTGCACTCTGCCATTAGCTTTGGACGGAATTGATGGATGAAATTTGTGAAAATTCATTGAAAATTGCACCGCCACCGCCACCGCCTTCAAGATGAACAAAACGAAAGTGCCAACGCTATTACCACGAACTTCATGTACAGAAAGATATCGACACGAAATATTCTATTCTAAATAAGGTAAAGGTCATTCGATACGTGGCACACGAGCCTTATTGGCATAGTTTTTTTTTCCTCAAAATCCAGCGTTTAAATTTGGATTTATGTGGACGGAAATTAGTGCAATTAATTTTCGTGTCTATAGCTACGATAGGTGGTTTATAGACACTTTGTTCAATAAGAAGGCGGTGAAAATTAGCATCGTATCAGAGTCGATAAAGAAGTTTCCCCCCAAACTTGTTTAGATCCGGACTGCACTGTTTTGGAACACTGCTTGCGGTTTTGAAAAATATTTTATATTTATTTATTTATTTTATAGGTTTTGAAAAACCACGCGTGCCGTAGACCACGTGTGAAATACGCACAGCCAGGAAACTTCTCTATCGACTATGCAAACAGTGTTACCAACGTGTTAGTTGAGCATCGCTTACTTCATGTAGTTCACCTAGCGGCCGCTACTTGCTAGTTAGCAGCACCTCCCGGGCACATCTTTCGACGCTTCCATGTAGTTTACATGTTGGTCGCCAGGTAACCCACCTCATGAGCGCGCAAATCAAGGTCTGCTGGATCTCCGCCTAGCGGAGGATCGTCTAACTCTCTAGGTTAGGTCGTCGCAGCAGCGAATTAGAAGCCATTCTGGGCCTAACTTTTTGTAACGCGTTATGGCCGACCCTGTGTTATTCTTGACATGCTCTTTTAAAATTGTCTTTTTATAAGTATTAAATACGAAATATGCCGGGTTGTGCAGCAATTAATTGTACAGGACAATCTGATGAAGAATTTAGACTTATCGATCCACTGTTTCATCAAGAAGACGGGCGAAAATGGCTCCAGTTTAAAAAGCCGGGACAACTGGACTGTCAACTTCTGATTTCAAGACTGAGGTTAGTTTTCTTTTAAAATACTTTGGCCTTACCCACCTAGGACCAGTTATTATTGTCTAGGCTATTGACCAGGCTTATTTAAATGTTTAGGTTTTTGCTCCCATGCCAATTGAAGGGCTAGGCCTAGCCTAGGTCCCAACCTTAAGTATTTTGAGGTTACGTCGTAAGCCTAGGCCTTTGTGTAGGGGCCTAGGCCTATCCAATTATTCAATGCCTAGCCTAGGCCCTAGGGATTGGATACACAAAGGCCTAGGCTAGGTCTAGGCCCTACGCCAACCCAAAGCTAGGACTGATCTTAGTACACGCAAATGGGGCCTAGACCCAGGCGACGTAATTTTGTAATAGGCCTTATTTGATTTCCAAAACAGTCCTAGGCCTAGCCCTATGCCTAGGGGGACTAAGCCTAGGCCTAGGCCTAGGCTTAGGCTTGGCCCTACATAGATAGACTACTACTACTAGGCCTATACTAGAATACTAGATCTGCATATGATATGCCTTTTGTTAGGCTGTATAGGCCTAGGCTTATATTTTTTTTTGTCCGATTGTAGGCTGTAGCCTAGGCCTAGCTGAATGTCACACTAAGGTACACCTATAAGACGGAGTGTAGACGAGTATGTTGGACATAAAAATTTGCTGTGTACATAAATCGTTCGTTGGGAGAGGCCAATCGCCTTTTCCATTTTTGGCGAAACTCCATTTCGGTTAAAATTCCTTTGTACTATTTGAAATAGAAACGTTAGGCCTTTGGTTTTGTGGTATTGTTTTTTGTTTTTTCACATCTAGTAGTGTATTTTGGAGTATTTCTGTGACAGAAATGAATGCCGATTTTATTTTGGACCCCCCCCCCCCCCCTACCGTGTTGCCAACCGAATAGTTCGTGTTACGTGTACCGTACATGGTATCGCTGATAAGGCTAACCGCTATGCTATGCTTTTTCATTTCATTTATTATTTTCAGATAGGCCTGCAGCCTGGAGATTCTGAGACGTCTGCAACCTTCACACCCTGACCACAACTATTTCAAGATGAAGAAAACAGATAGGCCTACGTAATGTCCAGGTTTGTACAGTTCTACGCTTTGGCACTAGGTGATCTATAATGCTTTATTAGCACATGGGTCAACTTTCCATGTTACTGGGTAGTATAATAGGCCCACGGATATTCCTCTGTCTGAGCGGGTAGTGGGTTGAATTTGTCCAGCACAAGTTACAAAACTTTGTCATAAGTTGCGCACAAAAAATATTGCTTGCCTTCCACCTTGCTAGTAGGGGTTGTACGTGTAAACGCTAACCGATTTTCCCCTATTTTTGTTGAAGGGTGCATCCCGCTGAACTGGATTTGCTCAAGAACCAAATCGTTGTTCATAGGCCTATATATGCATGAGTGGCAAAGTGGTCTTATAATGAAAAGTAAATGCTCCCTGTAGGCCCTACACTTACATTTTAAATACAATGGGCACAATTTATGCACAACATAACTATTTTGTCATTCATGTCACGAGTGACACTGGTCCTCTAGGTGTAGGCCTATTGTCCACTTGTTTAATTAATGTGCAGGTCTGGTAGGCCAAGGCCCTAACGGGCAAGAGTTCCTAAAATATGATATGGCCTATCTTCATGTTTTACCTTCTTTATAGGTTCTCTCTCCAGATTGTAAATGGAGCCAGGCTCCCAACTCGGGCCCGCAGTGAGCTTCTCCAACGGGAAATCGTACCCCTGCAACTGCGCCCCAGGTGCTAAACTTGCCCTATGCCGCCCATCTATCAAGACTCCACTACGAAGCCCAGGCGTCCCCACCTCATCCTCCATCACACAACAACACTGCCTCACCCCAAACGGGGTCTACCAACTTAATGCCCTCAGTTTCCGGCAGATATGTAGGCCTCACCTCAACGAACTGAAAACCCCCGCATGACAGCTACCCCCCCCCCCCCCCCCCCACCGTCAAAGTGTTAAACCTGTGGCCCAGCATACTTTTTAAAACATTAACCTGTCTTTTAAAGACAGTTTCATTACCATAATCATCAAGGCGCTTCCGATGACTACAAGCGTTGAAACTCGGAAACTGGGAACTGTCACCTCACACCACCAGGTCCCGCCAGCTTCCAAACCCTGACCAACACACAGCGAGCGTGCTCTGCGTAACTCTGGATGTGCCGCAAATGTTGATCCTTACTTTTTGTCAGAAAATGAATATTTCAAACTTAAATTTTTGTCCCAAACAGTACAGTAAAGCAGCAGGTAAAAAACATGAAATATTGGGTAATAAATTGCAAAAAGTTTATAAAATATGAGTGAAATTTGAACATGCGACCCTCAGCATAGAAATACCTCTCGTTAACCACAAACTCCAAAGTGAGCGATAAATATTGCAATTTTGACCACTAGGCCCCTATAAAGTTGCAGGTTTGCACATAGGCCTACGTTAGTTAATAAAAGATTGTTGTTTTCCTTACGGTATTTAGAATTTACTCTTTAGTGCTACTAGAATAATTTTTTGTGTCTTTTGGGGACTGGTATTTGCTTGCATTTTTTATCATCTCCAAACATCGCCAGAGACAATTCGGCCACTTTAGGATATTGTTCAGGAAGGATATGCTAATGTCTATCTGACAACATTTCCACTTTTCAAACTCATGTTTCCTACATAGGCCTAAGCTTGGCAAAGTAGGCCTACTATCAAGCGTGACATTCTCTCTATATGGCACATGTATTGCCAGTTCATTAAAAGGGAATGGGTAATATGAAATTTACTCTGATGGACACCGCACTATCCTTCCTAAACAATTAACCATCCAAAATTTTACAATCTTTAGGGTGAAAATTTTGGGTTCAAAAGTATTCCAGAATAAACCTTCGCATTCCGCATTGAAGCTTGGTTTGACAGTGCATTAAATTTTAGCCTTATTGGGTCATTATGTAAAAAAGGTTAGCATTTATTGTACGAAATACTATTAGGATGTTTTACTTTTACATCAAAAAAAATATGTTACTTAAATAAGATTATGAGCCCTGAAAAATTGCCACACCATCTCATAATGTTAGGTGTAGTGTAGGCATGGCATAGGCCCACTTTAAAATCAATATTTTTTTAAATTTGCAATCTGATAATAGTCAAATCACAGACATCAATCATCCACATAGGCCTAATCACAAAAATAATTATGTAGGCCTTACAATTAAAATAAATTATGTTGAAATGCATGTTTATTGATTCACTGATTTAGCCTGATGATTTTGCAATGTATTTTGAGTATTTTCAAAATACAGATGTATTTTTGTGTTTCAAATACAACTTGTCAATGTATTTTTGTATTTTAAAAATACTGAGTTTTTGAAGTATTTTTGTAAATACAATTTGTAAAATACATCTCTGGTTATACCCATATTTGTATGTCAAAAAGAATAAAGACTCATCTAATTATTAATTTGTATAGGCTAAATATTTGTATGTACCTAGTCTACATTTTCTGTAGCCTATCCTTTTGTTTAGGCCAAGAGTTTAACTTCTCATAGCTAGGCTTAACCATTTGAAGGCATGCTATTTCTTGTTATGTATTCATTAGCCAGCGGGGTTTTAAACCGATTCCCCACAAATACCGAAGTTAAGCAACCTTTGTGTTGGTCACGGGGGGAAAGTGGGTGAATGCTCTGCCCTGAAACTCGCGTATACCGCTGGCTAGAGCAAATGGGGGGTTTGAGAGCTAGTGTAACAGCTTTGTCTCCTCGACGTCTGCTCGGCGGTCCAGGTTAGTGGAAGAACCTATAAAGACTGTCAAGGTTACACCATCCTTTCGGATGGGACGTAAAAAATGTTTGTCCCCCTTTGGGACTTGTCGAAAGGAGTAGGCTATGTGCCGGTACCGTGTTTACCCTCTACCCTTATATTCATACTTCATCCTCATCTATCACCACTCCCTTGGCACTAGGGCCTATCAAATCAATTGTTATATGTATTATATTAATAAAGGTCCTGTCAATTTGCAGTTGCAGTTAGTGGAAGAACCTACATGACTGTCAAGGTTACACCATCCTTTCGGATGGGACGTAAAGATGTTTGTCCCCTTGGTACTTGTTGAAAGGGGTAGGCTATGTGCCGGTACCGTGTCTACCTCTACCCTTATATTTATACTTCATCCTCATCTATCACCACTCTCGGCACTAGGGCCTATCAAATCCCAATTGTTATATTATGTATTATATTAATAAAGGTCCTGTCAATTTTTCAGTTGCAGGATACAAACCACTAACCACATCCATTGTCAATAATCTATTCAGTTTTTTGCAGTAGGCCTACTGTATTATCATTGGTATTAATTTTTAGCAGCAAAAAAGTAGGTAATCCCAAAAACCTGACTTCACCATCCTTTTTTATGTTGGCTACTTTGGCTGAACCATATTTTTTTGGATCTCTGGATATCATAACCCTGCCTACCATAATCTTAAGTGAAGAGGAAATTTTTTTGCCAAAAAGAAGGGAGGGGGGGGGGGGGGAAGACAGTATTTGGCCTATTATTTATAAATCATAAAAAGTCTTGTTACTTAAATAAGATTATCAGCAAATATAGTGTGCCTTACTTATTAAGTAGGCCTGTTGAGTAACATTTTTTAAAAGTAACACTTATGTGGAGCCTTATAATAAATAAATGCAATTAAAACCCTACTTCCAATCTACTCCTTATTAAACACTATTATTATCACATGTGTTGCTTTGGGCACAAGGCATGTTGGTAATAAATTATCAGAAACGGGATTTTAGAAATAAAATTTTTAAAATCATAAGAAAAATTGCTCATGGATATACACATCACTATAACATAGGGATTTGAAATTTTTTTATTTTTAATTACTTTACAACAAATTAATAGCTTCATTTATTATTGTGTTGTCAATTTTTCTTATCTCGAAATTAACGCGATTCTTTTCTGGCTTCTATATCGTTATTTTGTGGTCAAGTTTTAGGGCGCGCTAAATAGATGTTCACTTTGATTTTTTAAAATTCCCTCTTTTTTTTCGTGTTATAGGCCCAAAAATGGCCGCTATCATTGTGGAACGGGTTGCGACGACCTAACCTAGTGGCCACACGAGCGAGTTAGACGAGCCTCCGCCAGGTGGCGGAGATGTAGTAACCTTGGCGCAAATCACCGTGTTGCATCTTGGGTAAATTCCTTATCGAATTAGTTCACCTAGCGGCCGCTACTTGCTAGTCAGCAGCACCTCCCGGACACAACTATCAACTCTTCCATGTAGTTTACATGTTCGCCGCCAGGTAACACTACCTCCCGGGCGCGCAAATCACCGTGTTGCATCTTGGGTAAATTCCTTATCGAATCCGCAAAGATATCGAATCTGCAAAGATGGCGGCATCATTTCATCATGTAGTTCACCTAGCGGCCGCTACTCGCTAGTTAGCAGCACCTCCCGGGCACATCTTTCGACGCTTCCATGTAGTTTACGTGTTGGCCGCCAGGTAACACTACCTCCTGGGCGCGCAAATCACCGTGTTGCATCTTGGGTAAATTCCTTATCGAATCCGCAAAGATATCGAATCTGCAAAGATGGCGGCATCATTTCATCATGTAGTTCACCTAGCGGCCGCTACTCGCTAGTTAGCAGCACCTCCCGGGCACATCTTTCGACGCTTCCATGTAGTTTACGTGTTGGCCGCTAGGTAACACTTGCATCATTACCAGCATTACCAATCACCAAACCAAATCTTTCTTTTAGAGCTAGAAATGATACCAAATTTGGACCCCTTTGACTTGACTTGTTTGTCATGTCACTTAAGTCAGCAGTAAGCGTGTAAATATTTTGTAAACAGCAGCAGTATTTTGTACTTATCTACAGGCTAATAAAACTTATTATTACCTTATTACTTAATCTGTTCAACCGGTCAGCGAGTGCATTGTATTTTTCTGCCGTTGGACAAACTGCGCTAGCTAGCTCAACGGCAGCCATTTTGAATGTCATTAGCGTGGCGTGGCGTCCCCCTGTCTGCCGGTGTATTCAGCTGTCACGTGTTTATGAAAGTGTTATTTACTTTAAAACTTCTTTTCAGAGTGTCAAGCGACTACTGAGTGAAAAGTGATAGTAGAACATGGATCGGCATAGGGCAGTTTATTGCAACAATATAAATTACTTGCATTTTCTGGTAGGCCCTAGGGCCTAGCCTAGGCCTAGCGCCTAGGTTAGGGGCCTAGTCAACCTCTTTGTGTAGGGCGGGATTGGATACACAAAGGTAGGGCCTAGGCCTAGCTAGGGGGCAGGGGCTATTTCCCACCTCTAACAACTGATTTACCATCAGCCTTACAGCTTGCTGAACCTTGATATCAATTTGTTTTAATTATTGACTTGGCTCTACCGATGGATTTGGCTCAATGTTAGCAAATGTGACTGAAGTGAACGTCCTAACCTCAAAGATTTTTCTTCAAACTGTCTAAATTCGATATTTTTTAGTTTTAGGCCCCTAGGCCTAGTCTATAGGGCCTGGTGTTGTTATTCACCTAGTGACCTACCCTTAGGGCTATTGCATGACATAGGCCATGCAATGATCCTTGTTATAGGCCTAGTATTGGCAGTAATAAAGACAACGCTGGTGACCAAATAAGTCATGTGCAACCTTGATCCAGGTTAGAATAGGCAAAGCATAGCCCTACGGCTATTCCTCTGCCGATCGTACAATTTGCGTGAAAAGAGTTAAGTCCATCTTGCAAACTTAAGCTCCGGCCTAGTAAGTAGGCCTACCTAGGGGAGTATATTATTCCCAGAAACTAGAGGTGAGCTCTGACAGTCGTTGCCGGGGACCCTACCCTTCGGTGACCTCCCTGACGATGACCAGTGACCACACAAACTTTACAAAGACGATGATGGTCACAATGTGAGTTTCCCCCTGCCTGTGGCTGAGACTGTGCTCTTGTCCTCCCACATCCCTTAGTAACACACGGTTGTTGTAGTTTAATCTAGTTTGCCTGTTCACTAGCGGCCAAACGGGACAGATCGGCCACTGCCAGTGTAGGGTTATAGGCTATGGACATGCCCTAGTTATCAGACCGGTTTATGGCTCGGATGTCCGCCTGGCAAGTGAAAGACTTGGGTTCACTGATGAATGAATTTATTATTAAGGGCCTAACGTCCCTCAAATCCTCAAATTCGCGATGTCTGAGGCACTGAGTTAAAGCTGTTTAATGTTATGTCTACCATAAGAAAATCGTTGATTTGTCAAAATTTTGAGAATAAGTGCCCTAAACATAGCTCTAAGCTATTCAAATGACACTGGACTTTAGGCCTAGGCCTACTAGTATGGAGCAGGTTTAGGGCCTAGGCCATCTTCAGGAAACAACACAGCATTTTACCTTTTGGATACTACGGTTGTATCTAGGCCTAGTCGAGTTATGTCTGCAAAAAAATGCACAGAAGAAATAAAACACCGCGATAATTTTAAAGAACCTTGGCCTTGACCCCAACCTACACATCTCAAGCCCCTAGCCTAGGCCTAGGCCTATGTACACTTCATTTTTGTATGACATTCATTGGTATGTAGTAGCTAGTTCATTTCCTAGGCCTATACCTACCACGATATCAGGCTCTAGTCTCGATTTTTTAAATGGGAACGGTAGCCTAGGCCAAGTAAAGCAGTTCTTTTAGGCCTAGGCCCTAGCTATTTTGGCATAGGCCTAGGTCTAGATTAGTGCATTCCATTACATTCTTGTTATATATAAATGATAACATTGCAATATGCATGAATGACACACAGTCACATGCAAATTAACTAATTTATTCACCGCTTTTATTTACCGCTTTTTGTCGAGTTTTGATTTTAACAAGTTTTTCCCACCGCTTTTTAAATTTTTTGACCGCTTTTGGGGGTTTATTTCCCAAAATTAGGGTCCCTTTTGTGAGTGCTTGCTTAAGAGCTTTTTAGTGCAGTGGGGGGGGGGGGGGGGAAAAAATTAAAACCCCAAAAATCTTGCGGGGGAAAACTTTTTTTAACCGGTTTCTTAAACGATTATCCGGTTCGTAAAAAATACTATTCGGTGTAGGCCCTAATTCCACCGTTTTTTTTACTTTTATTGTTTTTAAAAAATTTAAAAAAAAAATAAATAAATATAATAAAAATAAATGATTTTTCTTTTTAATGCCCAAATAGGGGGAAAGTTTGAAATGCTTGGGTGCCGTTTTTTTTTCAAATTTTTGTTTTTTGTGGGGGATATTTACATCACGATGATGCCAAATCAGGTTTTAGATCCCCTCGTTTATATTTATTTTTTGCTTTTATAATATTTTTCCAGAATATTTATTACTGATGAGATGTATTCATTTCTTTTTCAGGATTTCCACCGGATATACTTGAACGTAGTGAAAACAAACCATAGATTTCCTTCAAATGGGAGACTTTGAACATGCCCGTAAGTGTGAAATATTGCTTAAGTTGTATTTTATTTATATTTTTCTCATTTCCACTAAATCATGATAATTAGGCATTAGCCAACCATTATAATAGATGAGCATCGCTCGCGTCGTCATAACCAAGCTCTCAATAACAACTTTTGATCCAGGTTTAATTTACCGGTATCGATAATATGAAAAGTGCATAGTGTTGTGAAGAATAAAAAAAAATCTTTTGTAACTAGGGGAATTATTTTACTTTTTTCACTCCTTTAACGCATACATATTACACATATTATATAATTATTCATTAAGTATTAAAAATATTTTTTTGCTTATTATTTACTCGCTAAATAAGCTTTCATTTGATACCAAAGCCGACTAAGTTGTTTTTAGTTTGTACATAAAATATTGATTTTTGTGATTAATTTACCTTAATTGAATTAATGGGAAAGTCTCTTTCATTTTGCTTGTATTGTTTATTAGATGAGCGAAGCGAAGACTTCAGTTTCACTGACCCCCCCAAAAAAAATTTGCTCGGGTGTTTTTTTGTGCGTGTATTTTTCTGTTTGTGTGCGCTCTACCGGGCAAACGGCATATGTGATCGTTATGAAAATTTGAGTGGACTTTCAAAATCTATGAACTTGGACATGCCACCCACGTTTTTGGGTACAAACAATCAAATATTTCTTATGATTATTGTTTTTTATGATTTTTTTCTCGTTTTTAATGAGATATTTTCATGATATTTTTATCTCACGCCTACTCCGATCTTATGAAACTTTATGGGAACGTTTAAAATCACTGAATTTACATTGGCCTATGCTATGATGTAAGAGACATTTGAATAAAAATTTCTAATAGAAAATATCGTACTTGACGATTTTTTTCTTGGGTTTTTAATACGATATTTGTGTCGATTCTGACCAAATGGGTGGGGCTAAAACGTTCATATTTCACACTATATACATTTTATACTCTACAAATACTATACATCCATAAAATACAGTCCACTATAATTTCTGAAGGCATTTCGGCCTAAACACAGTGCAAACGTCGTCGAATGTAGTCTTACGACATGGGACTCAACGGAGCAATAATTTGTACTAACTTCTGGTATTGATGGGGGTTAAATATCACTTTGGCGTTAATTTACGATAACATTGTGAGTTTGTGATTCACTAACAAATTTTTTGACAGCTGGCGTTAAATGTGACATCACATTTAATTTTACGCAATCCAAACCCCTGCCTTAGCCCTGCATTTAAAAAAATGGACGATATTGTTTGGATTTTTCATCTCCACTTCAATTTTTTTTAAGCATTGAATAATCGTATTTTGTAGTAATAGCTAGGCTATCTAAATAATAAATTTCCGGGTTAATATATAATATATGTTTTATTGTTTAAAGTAACATCTATACAGCATTTATAAAATATACAAATATTAATGACAAAGATTAGACATGTAATAACTAGGGATGGGCGAACGTTCGAAATTCCGAACTCGAACCGAACTTTTTTTGAAGTTCGGTTCGGTTTGAGTTCGAAATTTGAAGTTCGAGTTCGTGATTTATCAAAATTACGAACTTGCTCCGAACTTTTAAACTTGCCGCTGTCGCGCAACAAAAAAAACCTCCAATGGTGAGGCAGTATTATTCATTCGACTATCGATTTCCTGCGATATTTTCGATAATTGAAATGGAAGCAGCTCTCCTCCAATTGCGTACCTTCTAACGTTCGACTAATCGATTCGCAGCAATAATGCGATACATCATGAATGTATCCACCAATGAGAAAGCTGCTAATATAAGACGCCAAGACGAGACGCTGTGACATTTACGACAATATTTACGATGTTTTATAGAGTAACAAGTATTATTTGGAATCACTGAACAATGATTAAAGACCGATAACCCACGTTTATATGCAATTATGTTAACAAATACATTTCTCGCAGGCAAGTTTTAACCACATTTGCGTCTGCTTACACACCTTAATACGATGTCGATAAGCTACATAACCTCAAAATAGATCATCATTTTACGTTTGTTAGTAGGTATTCAAAGTTAGATAACAATAACATGCCCACGTTCTAGGCCTAATAAAATTTAATAGTTGCGGTATTTAGACGAGAACTGGCCGCGATTTCACAACAATCTTTGTTAGGTTTGGTTTATGGACCAGGGCCTAGACCTAGGCTAGGTACATAGGGAATATTTTAGGCTTAGGGGCTAAGGTTAGGTAGGCTAGGGCTAGGCCAAGTAAGGAAAAGCCTAGCCTAGGTTAGCCTAGAATATAGAAGATAATAGGAGTCTAAACATGTTTTATAAGCTCTTATCTAAACCAAGACTTTGGAATTTGGTAGCCTTGTCTAGGCCTATGCCTAAATTTAGGATGCTGTGCCAAAAGGGCTAGGCTAGTCAATCCTGTCGATGAAATAGATCTCGATAGTAGGGAAATACTGTATAACCTTAGCCTAGACAAAAAAGTATGCCCAATTGAAATTCCTACCTCCCTGTTTTTGGTTTTAAGCAGATTTTTTAAAGTTCGGTACGAGTTGGAAGTTCAAAACTTTTTTTTACAGAAGTTCGAGTTCGGTTCGAAACTTAAAAAACCAAGGTTCGCCCATCCCTAGTAATAACATAACCTCGATTATGCAAGGAGTGCAATGGCGAATTAAGAAGTGGTTTTGTCTTACTATTCTTACATCTTTGCTTTAAAGTTCTCATCATTCCAGCGTTTTCATTGGTCAAGTGATTGAGATCACACAGCCCCCTCGAGAAAATGGTCAAACTAATATATAACAGGTGCCGGTCTTCTACACCGGTAACGCGCTTTTGAGACGGTTAACGCACCTTACAGTTTTGTTTTAGGGAATTGCGCGTTAACCTAACGTGCGGAATTTTTTTAACGTGTTGGCGTTAAATTTAATGTTAACGCGGATTATAGAGAATCGCGGTGCTGGTGGTTGAGAGGCGTAGTCTAATGACTATGTACGTTGGAAGGACTTTTCTTCCCCTGCTAGTGCACTGCATTCAGTTTGTTTACTACTTGCCACCATGTTTCATTACGGTTTATTAATGATTTGAGTACAAAATTAAAATTAACAATACAATTAATATATGTCTTATAGTTTCAAACACTGTTTGTCACAGATAGGAAAGTGTACACTCGATATCTATGGATTGTCTAGAGTGCCCATAATGCAGTGTAACTAAGGTAACAAATCTTTGCCTTCGCCTTTAAGCGTCCGAAGTATTCTCAAAAGGCACCACTGACAATATTTAATTGGGGAGGGTATTATTAATCCATTTTAAAAATAAATTTATTTCGATGACTCCAAAGACAGCCACGACGTAGACATACGAGAAAATGTGATACGCACAATGACATGGGTCACGCCTGCGCGAGGAACTTCGCCCTTTCCCCCCCGCCTTGCCGGGTGTTGCTTTTACCCATTTCGGATCTGTCATTATGCATCTCCTAATGTAGTGGCACAATATAAAAGCGCCTGAAAATGAAATTAACGGAAAACTTGGTACCAGTTCGGTCGGTAAATATGGGCACCTGATGTTGTGTTGTGATACAAGTTCATCTCTTTGTGTTTACCCTTCAGATCCCTGAGACGTGCCACGTCATTCAAAGTGTGGCAAATATAAGGAAAAAACTGAAAAGGCAGATGATCGAAGATGAATTCTTCGTAATTATTGATGAGTCAACCAACAACAAAAAATTCATTGACCCGCTGGAACGCGCCCAGGTGAGTTAATAAGCTTTGAACGGTAACTAACTGCGTAATTGAACTATACCTTGTCAACCCAGGACGTCGTGGGCCAGTTAAATTGTTGAAACTGTTGGCACAACTCGTGTTGATGTCATAACACTCTACTAACTGGTATAAAAAGAACAAAATCGAATGACAAGGTTGTTGTTTTTCAAAACAAAAAGGTGTTGGTCCAAATAAAAAGGTCCTAAATAAAGTGTTAATCCATGAAAGTCAAAAATATTACAGTAAAATATCTCAAGAAACATGCACCTTAAAATGTCACCAATTGTGGGTAATAATATGCTAAACAATCTGGCCTTGGGTAACAACCCGGATTTCTTTGTAGTTTGGGTTCATTAAAATAGCAATTTTTGTGGTGTAAAATATTCAACTAAGTGGGTATTTTTCACCCGATTGCCTTATTTCTAAAAAACTACCAGCAAATTAATAATTTCTTTTTGTTAAAGGTGGAATGCCATTCTTTTCGTAACATTACAAGATTGTCAAGCAACAAAGTGATATGCCACTTCACCAAACTACTATTCCAAAAAGATCCAACCAAGACCGTGGCGATAATTTCTGGAGACGCAGATCTTTTCGAGACAATTTCCTGTCTTGATGGAAGGTAAGTCTAGCATGACAATGACAATATTAATGGGTTATTTACACACTAGGCTAGGTTCCATCGAAAAAAATCTCCCATATGAAATAACATGGGCCAATCTTTATGCCCCTGATGACTATGACTGATAGGCTCTTTAGGCCCTACACTCAACAATAATAATAATAATAATAAAAAAGGTAAAAAACAGCTCTCCGAACTAACTCTAGCTGCGAAAAACTTACGAATAAAATGAAAACAAAAACCTAACAAACATTCAGTGGTGACAAAAGGCAGGTGACACCAACCGAAACCTACACGTACAGGTGTACAGGGGTGGGTGCCCTCAGGCAGTCCTGGTTCCCGCGTGCTTACACAAGTCATAACAAGGATTTTTGCG
>JAMZAV010013958.1:0-16318 GCA_024449915.1 Sweltsa coloradensis
CAATCAGACATTACCTACATACAATAGCAGGTTTATATGAAGTCAGTAAATGGCAATTTTTGGTACCTCGATTTTCGCTACCCCTGAACTCCCCGCTACCACAGTTTGGGAACCACTGTCCTAGTCTAATTCTATTGTCAACCATCGGGCGTGTTGCTCCTCGGAATCTGAAATTGTTAAGCGAGCGAAGCGAGCGTTTCCATTTGACTCTGCCGGAAAAATTAGTCACTGGTTTTGTTTTTTGTTTTTTTGTTGTTTGTTGTTGTTTTTTGTTTGTATGTCTCGCCATAACGTTCGAACGGAGGCTCGGATCGAGTTGAAATTTTGACCATCACAAGCTTCGTTCTCGATTGAATGTCATTAGTTTTGTGGCAAAATCGTTCAAAAAGTTAAAAAGTTACATTAAAGTTAATCGAAAGTTTTTTTTCAAACTAACTGGCGACAAAAATCTGAGATGGCCAAATCATTTAGAATGTCCGTCCGGTCACGAATATGTTAATTTATTTTGATCCGATAAGTAGTGTAGATGGAAAATTACATTATAACAAAAGTAACGTTGCCATGGCAACGAAAAGACGCGCGAAGTTTCTAATGCACTGCCACCTAGAAGTAATTACAATACTTTCGAGAAAGCAGTCTATTATTTGTCACCAAAGAGTTTAAATAGTTTTCCCAAGGAGTCAAGGTCCTCTAGATGGTGGTGGATTTTATCCACAAAGTAAAGGTTTAAACGCGGGTTTACCCAAATACCTTGGCAATAATAAATAATACTGGAAACGCAAACGTCGTAAATTTTAAAATTTATAAAAATGTGCAATGTAGGTCCAGCTATAGCACGTGCTCGCTTATCAACGCGTCCAACTGAGCGTTTCCTAGTATAGAATTCAATTAGCTGATATACAAAAGAAACTCCGCTCTCGAAGAGAACAATGTGTTCTACTCGCAAGCAAACGTACTATAGCAGTATCTCAAAATACACTTTTTGAGATATTTGCTATTTATTTTATTTTTATTTATTTTCAAACCTTGTAAATATGTAGTATACATGGTGGCAAGTACTTATTTTTATCTTAACTTAACAAAAAATTAAAATACATGTGAGCACCTCAACATTAGCATCAATGCTGTATGGCGGTTTGCCATGGTTGTTGATCTGGATGTGATTACGGTACTAAATATTAAGATATTGATATATACTTGATTTTTTTTATGAGAGTACGCCCACCCTAGCGGTCATGAAGTAATGTTTTTTATTTATTTTATTTTAAATTTTGTGAAATTATTTTTGTTCCTCAAATTATTTGAAGAAAAACGTAGATTTCACTAACAATGAAACCAGAAATTTCAAAAATCCCCATTCAGATACAAATCACAAAAAATACTCTCCATTACATAATTACCACATGCATTTTGAACAAAACAAAACCAACATCAACTCTCTAGGTCAAAATTTAGTATTGAAAACCTTTCTCGCCAGTCTCCTATACAATTAAAAAATTAACAATAATGACATTTGAGTTTTAAAGAAAAATTAACAAAATCATTTAGTAATTAGACACAATGATAAAACATAAACAATACAAACTGATACTTTTGTCAATTGGATAGATATTTTGTGCTAGGTGATGCAAACTGTAGGGCTACCTTAAATGTCAATCTTAGTAACCAAACCATAGTACCGTAGGCCTGCATATTTACATCTAACTTTTCATGAATTAGAACTTGATGGCACCACATGGAACCAATACATATATTGGCATTAGACCCTCGTTTCGTATTCATATTTTTCCAGGCCCATCTGAGGATAGAGGCGAGCCATGCAAAACATGCAAATCATCGTTCTACTGTTGCCCGGGTCACATGGGTCATATAGAATTGCCCCTCCCAGTCATCAACCCAGTGTTTTACAAAATTGTCTACACACTAATCCAGATGACATGCAAACAATGTTCAACCATCAGAATACGAGGTAGGAATCAGTAGATTACTATAGTCTATACTCTATAGGTTCTAGGTAGTCTTTTGGTGAATGGTATTTCTAGTCTGTATTCTTATTCTTTCTAGCCAGGGTTGTCACTGAATTTTTTCCCAAATCTGTAATGAGGACGTGAAATATCCGCAAATATCCGTGAAAAGTACAAAAACATTCATTTCTTTGATTCAAGGTTAAAATTATTTATTATTATTTATTTTTCCATTTTTTACCACTCATAGCCTACCTTACAGACTTGCCCGTGGCAGCTTCGCATTGTGACTAGAATGCATACAATTGTATCTTTTACAGAAAAATTTGTTTTTAACATGAAATCATCATTTCTGCCCTAGTAGCCTAGTTCCACTCGGTGTGGGACTTCCATGTTAATTCTTCAAAGTGAGCCGTTTTCGTGTTAAAAGCGGACAACATGGCTTTTCTTATAGGTTATTTGACGCTGAATTCGAAAACCAATGTTGCCCAACAGTGACTTAAAAACTTCAACCCTTAAATCCCATTTCTTTGGGCAAATGTGTCGAATTTATAGACATTTAGGGGATCCTAGTTGGTGAACAACGTAATTTTGAAGATAAAAATGATTTGAAAATTGATTTTTATCACAAATCAAATGTCTGAGGATATAACTAGTCCAAAATTTGAGCTAAACTGGTTTGAGGGTGATTGAGGGTGATTAAGGCAGCCACAGGCAAGTAAACAGCTAAGATTGCATATCACGCATATTTCGAGTCACTACTCAGATATGGAATACAAATATGGGGAAGCACCACTCACCTAGGGGACATTTTCATACTACAAAAAAAAAAAGCGATAAGGATAATAGGAGGACTAGCCTTCAGAGAGTCCTCCGTGACAACACTCATGAATTCAGAGATTCTTACGGTACCATGTATCTACATATATGAATTGTTGAAACTAATTATTAAACAGCAGACAGACAGAGACCAAACGTTAAATAAAGACATTCACCAGTATAACACAAGACATAGGGGGGATTTTAACATACCACGCAGTAGAACAACTAGGTACCAAAAGGGTTATTGTATTACAGGCCAAACAATATTCAATAAGCTCCCAAAGGGTATTAGAGAAATAGGAAATAAGGATAAGCAGATAGAGAAAATACACAAGTACCTAGTTCAAAAATGCATTTTATTCTGTAGAGGCATATTTTACAGTGTAACCAAAACAAACAAAAGGTGGTGTTTGTATAATGCTTAATGCTACAACTGTTAAATGTTACAATTTTAATTACCTAACTTTGAACTAATTTTAACCAATGATTGTGATCCATGGTTGAATTGTTTTTTACATAAGGGTCTGCAGTGTTGTTGCATTTTATGTATTTATTATTGTTGTACAGAAACTGGTTGTAGGTAAATTTTTCTTTTTTTAGTTTTAGACATGCCTGGATGGGCAATGACATGTAATATACCCAGACCAGCTGATGTTGTAACGGGTCAACATTACGAAAATAAAAATGAAATGAAATGAAATGAAACTGGTTTAAAATTAAGTTTAAACACAAAGAATAGCTGATACGTAGGACGTTTGATTAACATTTAACACTGTACAACAGAGCATTGATGAGATAGGCTGTTGATACTCGCTGAGCAGTTGGAGTACACTTAGCTGAATAAGGTGCAATTGAAAAATCGAAAATTCCTAAAAAGCTCTTCTTGTGGGAGAATTTTTGAGCGAGCGTCTCCACTTGACTCATATGGCTCGAATGTCTGTTTTTTTTTTCTTTCTGTTACTGCTTCGGTACAGGTCGCACCGTTTCTCTGATCGACCTGAAATTTGGCACACATGTACGTCACCTATGTGGGTTGCTGTATAGTTTTTGAACAAAATCCGATTGTTGGTTATAAAAATAAAAAATAAAATAAAAAAAATGAAAATGTTTCGATCGTTATGAAATTTTGCAGGGTCAATAAGTACAACATTCTCTCCTATTTTACAAATTTTCAGCTAAATCGGTCAAGACCTTAAAGACTTATTGGTATGTAACATTATGGAATGTCGTACTCGGGTCGTGTTGCACGTACCGGTGCTCGCTCAACAACGCGACGGGACTTTAGCGATTTCCTAGTTAATATTAGTGGTGAAAGTTACTCTCGACTCTCGCCACTACTAGTCCGGGGACTATCCGCAAACCTATAGGACAAATTGCAACAGAAACAAATTTGGTATCATTGGATTTAAAAAAAAAAACACTTAATAACCATAAAGAATCCCCTAAAATCTCCATAGGGTGGGTGGGTCTAATCATCCCCTAAATGAAAATGTAATAAATGTGAGAAACATGTAGAGATAGGGTAGGAGACCACACACGGACCAACACCCGTTTCTTAGTTTCCCTTGCCCAAATGGTTCTCCACCATGAATAACTTTAGATTCCTTGACCGCCAATACATCCAGGTCAAGGGCACTGCGATGGGTACCAGGATGGCCCCATCGTATGCCAACTTATTCATGGGTCGACTCGAAGAAAACTTTTGGGCAAGCCAACCTCTCAAACCACTGTGCTATCTCCGCTTTATTGATGACATGTTCTTCATCTGGCCCCATGGAGAAGACACGCTGAAGGTGGCGCTCCAGACCCTGAACAGCAATTATCCGGTGAAATTCACGTGGGACTCTTCTGGGCAGAAAGTCAACTTTCTAGACATCGACATCCACTTGGAGAATGGGATCATCAGGACAGGGGTTCATCTCAAACCTACCAACCAACAGCTGTAACTACAACAGAGAAAGCTGCCACCCTGCCCACACGAAACGTTCCCTACCCTCCTCGTGGCTGCCCGCGGTCGCAGAATTGTTCCACGGAACAGGATCTGGAGTGCTACCTCCAGAAGATACTCCGTGCTTTCGTCAACAGAGGTTATTCGGAGGAACAGGTCCATCAACGACTGACCAGGACAGCACACCGTCACACCACCACCCACTCAACCTAACACCAAGACCGACATCGTCCCGCTAGTCACCAGGTGGCACCCTGGTCTCCAACGTTTAAATGCCATCCTTCAAGGGGGGAGTCACATCCTGGCTGCGTCACCCATGACTCAAGATCTCAGCCAGAATATCCCTAGGGTGGCATTCAAGCGTCCCCCCAACCTTGGTGACTTATTAGTGAGGAGAGATCCACAGAAGGTCCAACAAGGAGAAGCGGTCATGCACGGTTTTCCCTCCCCTTGCCCCAGACCAGATGCAAGACGTCCCCCATCATGAACCGCAAGACCTCTCTGCCCACCCACTAATAAGCCCTATGACAACGAAAACAACAATAACTGTGGACTAGCAACATGTCTACCAACTTCGATGCCCCCGATGTCCCGCCGGTATGTTGGATTCCCACTAATACTCTCCGAACCCAAATAAATGGGCACAGCGGGATGAAAGAGGGGAAACCTCGAGAAACTGTTGCATTGCATGCCAAGGGGGATGGCCTTCCCTTCGTGACCGTTTCACAGTTTGTTATCAGTCACCCCTCCCCACGTACCAGGGAAAAACTGAGAAGATGGGAACTGGCCTCCCAAGGGATTGCAAATCGCCCACAAACCTAACTTAAACCTTAGGTGTCCTCCCTTCCTCCCTCTACCCCCCCTGTCACCCATTCCACCCCCCCCAAACTTTCACTTACCCCACCCCCCCCCTAGCCAAGGGCTCCCAGCTTAGTTTTTACCTCAGTAACTCTTTTTAAATCACTGGGGAAGGGTCACGTAACCAAAACGTTTGAAAGTATTGTTATTTGTTTATTTGTGTTTTGTCTTCTATCACGGCGCGCCTACTTTTTTCGGGTAAGCTGTTGGCCCTTTCCCCATTCTAATGTTTCTCACATATCCAGCCTTTTGGCATTCCTTCATCACCCCCGAAAAGAAAAAAAAATAAATTTAAAAAAAATGTATTTTTAAAACTTAGAAAGTAGCCTATGGTATGTAATAAAGATTATTTGAGGTTTCTAAATAAAAAAAATTTAAATTTGTTCAAAATTAATTTTTGTACCCAGCAGAGGTCAAGAAGGTAAATTTTTTTTGAAGGTCAAATTTTTTCTATTAGCACAATAAGTTTGATGATGTCTTATTGTGTAAATTTTTAGTAAATAGCCCAACTTGAAATGAAAAAGTAATCGGCAAAAAAAAGGTTATTACAGAAAGAACTTCTTATCCGGTTGGATGAGACCGGGGGCCCCTGGGATTTGCAAAAAACCGGTGGCGCGGTTCATTTTTTTTATTTGCCCCGTAGCTAGCCTATGGGGAAAATGATATATGAACATGAAAGGAAAAGGAACAAAAATACACACGGTACACTTCATACAGGGTATAAAATGATTTAATAGCTTGTAAATCAAGCTCACAAAACACGTACACAATTGGGCCCTTTAATTCGTAATAAAAACGTTGTCGGGCAAAACCGAGCAGTAGGCCGGCCTAAATGCAAACATAGGCCTGGGGCCTAGTTTTTCTCATGGGGGGAAAACCTCTCACTACTTGCCCGCGCTGAAGCTCTCAACGCAAGATAATCTGGGAAAGAAATAAGATAACCCCCGGGAAAAACGATTAAATGCGTCAAGTTTCAAATTTGGAAGGGTTTTGAAACATGTTTGCTCTATTTCCCAACGACCACTTTGAACAGCTGTGTGTGAGATGGTTGGATCGTTCCCACGCGCTGGCGCGCGACGCACACTGCCCTCTATATGTCAGTGACACTGACGCTTCCCCCCGGCGTTGGCCCGACGCACACTGACCACTGAACTTTATCCCTCAGTGACACTGATGCACATGTCAAAAGCGAGATATATCGCCGATCTATCTTTTTTGCACTCATCGTAAGGCATGTTAAAAAATGTATGCGGTACATTTAAAAAAGTGCGGCCGGCGTCTGAATTTATTTTTTTTTATTTACGTTTTTAAAAACTCTTTTTTTTTTTTGGACGGCTCGGTAACACAGTACATCGGATAAGGGGAGATCGGAAAAGAGAGTTCTTACTTTTTTCAGTCTGTGGGCCCATGAACCTTTTGAGCATTTTGTCAAAAATCGTTAATTTACGTTTATGCCCACAACAACATGTTTGTAATAAAAAATATCATTCTCTGATAAATTTTTCTCAGTAGTTCACATCGCAATTTAAATTAGTATGTACCTATCAAAACTCCACTTTTAAAAATCCTCACGAAGGTTTTTTCACGGATTTCATATATTCAAAAAAATTTTAGATATAGACTAAAAATATAGTCTTTGGGATTTGTTATTTCAACGAATTCACACAAAATAAGTAGTGGGCAATGAGGTTTTTTACTAGAAGATTTATTTCACAAAACCTATTACCTAGGGCCCGTATGGTTGCTGACACTAGGTACCTCGTAAAAAAGCCCGTTTTTGGCTTTTTTTAAGGTTTTTCCAAGCCACCATGAAACTGAAATGAATTTTAAATATGTATAATCAGAGCATTTGGGTACCTGCAACTCATCCCAAATTTTGGGTTTGGGAGGGAAAAACATTCCTTAGAGTTAAAAATGGGATAAAAAAATTATCAAAACACTTTTTTAAAACTCCTCTGCTAGGCGCCTAATTCTCTGCAAGGTGATTGTAGGCCTACTTTGGAGCATAACAAACGCCATATAAATCGGCTTGCGATTAAACGTGGGTTTCCTCATATTCTTTGTGAAAAGCGTAGTGACAATGATAAAACTAAGCTGTAGTGACAATGAAAAACTTCAGCCTCTGACCCTGTAAAAAAGCAAAACAATTTTAAAAATAAGAGGATTCAAAAGTAATCCCCAATAAATTTTAATCGAATTTCAGACGTGCGGTATGAGCAGTAGCATATTCAATGATTCCAAAATGCACTGTAATCGACTCTGTGGTTCATAGACCTAATGGCAGAAAAGAAAAAACCCCCTCAAATTTAGGAAATCAATACGGAAATTAACAAATTCATCTCGGGGGTTGTTTCCAGTTCAAAGAAATTTAGAAACCACTGAATGTTTTCTTTTCTTTCGTTGCGAAATACAAAGAACAATAAAAAATAAATATGGGACAACAAATGGCTGGTAGTAAGTAAGTTTTAATTACATGCAAGATTCAACCATTTTTTTGTCTCAGGATTTTGCGCGGAAAAATACACTCAGTTCTTTAAAAAATAAGAAAATCTTTGTAAAAGAACAAAACCCAGATGAAAAAATATATATTAAATTTTTTGTTTCCGTCAACAAAGGTGACGATTTTTGGTGGAAACGTATCTTAGCCAAAAAAAAAAAAAATGGAGACAAAAATTAATGACACAATGAATCCAACGAAAGGTCATCATCCTAGAGTTCAGCAGCCCGATAATGTCAAAGGTCAAAGATAGCAGGGAAGAGACTAAAAACTTCTAAACACAGGTCACTTAAATAAGTGAAAAAAGCTTTGAGTGCTTCAAAATCAGTCAACACAGCATTCATTCACCATTTTAGGAGGTTATTTTGTAAATGATTAATCAAAAATATTTTAAATCGATCAAAATGTAGTGTTTTCATTAACTTTTGTTGAATTTAGACACCTAGGCCCTTTGCTTTGGTTGTACGGTACTCTCCCCCAAAAAAAGCACTCTAAGCAACTTGTGATTAATTTATTTTGCGACGCAGGAAACATCTCTGTTACAAAGACATTTTAGGAAATTAACAAAAGCCTGGCAATGTACCCTTCAAGTTCAATGTCGATGAAGCCACAGGGGGGTGATGTTAAATCCAACATAAGGCGAATTCGTGTATTTCTCTGCATACAACTAGACTTCATTTTAGGGAGTGAGTGTTAACATTTTAAGCACAAAAGGTAAATGGGAACGGATGGGGTTCGTGTCCTTTGAGCCTTTGGATTCATTCAGTAGATAAATACCCGGGTAAATTTTGGGGGCTATCGAGACTTCCCAAAGTAAATTATTTTATTGAGCACAACAAAATCAATAAGATCTTCATGTTTTTAAGTTTAAAAACAAATACCACTAAATTAAGAAAAAACGTTAAAATTTTTTTTTAAAGTTTTCTGCAAATTTAGACATACAATTATTTACGGGAATGGTAGGTGGTGGAGGCAACGAGGTGGAAAAAATTGGTTTTCGGTTTAGCACACCAAAAATTAGTTAGATCATTTTAAGTATAAACAAAGTTTGCAAAAAGTAAACTTTAAATTTTTTTTGTGGTAAGGGGGGGCGGTGGAGGGGGAGTGGGGGGCGTAATTTTTCGAACGTCCCAAACCAGTTTTTTTTTTTCAGCACACCAAAGTTAGCAAATTTGCGTTTAAATACGAACAAAAAAAAGTATGTAAATGTCAAAATTTTGTTGTTGGGGGGGGAGGGGGGAAAGGGGGACCCCCCCCTTAGAGCCATTGGACATCTGGGCAAAATCCATTTTTTATTTTGCACACCAAATTAGTCAGACGCGTTCAAGTACAACAAAAATGTAGGCCCAAATTTTGTTGTTTGGGGGGAGGGGGTTAAAGGGGGGGGGGGGTTAAAACCCTCGGAGTCTGGGCAAAATTGATTTGGTTTTAGCCACCAAGTTTGTAAGGTCGCGTTTTTAATACGAGAAATAAAAAAAAGTGTCAAAATTTTGATTTTTTTTTTGGGGGGGGGGGGGGGGGGGTGGTTAGAGCCCCGGATTTGGGGAACATGGTTTTTTTGGTTTTTAGCACACCAAAGTTAGTAAGATCACATTCTAAATTTGCTTTTAACACCCTTTCGGCTAAACCACATGTTTGAACCAGGCTAAGTTTCATGGACCTAGAATAGGCCTAGGCATGGCCCGACTCTTTATGTACATATAAATAACATTTTAGAATTTCCCATAAATTTTTAATGTATAAATTTGAATTTTTAATGTTTTTTCACGTTCACAGTAACAATATATTAATCCCAAAATTGATTTAAAAAAAATACGAAGCAAAATAAATTCAAATCTTTTATTTTCCCTTCTTTTACTCCAGTAACTACAATGACTGGGGCAGGTTTTAATTTGCGGTTGTCTTGGGCCAAGGGAGTTTTTTATCCAAGTTGGTTCTGCACAGTGTTTTTTTTTTTTTTTTTTTTTGTTTTTTTTTTTTTTTTTCTTAAAAAAAATTTAAAAATAAAATTTAATTACAAGTAAAACTATAAAACCCTTAAAAAGGAATTTAAAGGGATTAGCCCCGGGGGAGATTTTAAATTTTTGGGAATAAGGGAAATAATTAATTTTTTTGTTTGCCCTTAACCCTTTGGGGAAAACCTAAAACTGTACTTTTTCCTCAAAAAATTGGTCTATAATATTTTTAAAATCCCCAAATTATTAAAATACTAATTTTATCTTTTAAAACTTTATGTCCCAAAATGGGGGAAAAATTTGAAAAAAAAAAACCCCTTTGGGATTGTTTTTTATGTGGGAAAAAACAAAAAAATTTTCTTGATCAAAAAAAAAAAAAAATGGCTCAAAATAACCTAAGGGGCAAACAAATTAAAATAACAATATGATCCCATCACGTTTGTTCAAGTCATCCTTTTTTAGGTTTCAATTTTTTAGGTAAACAAATGTATTTTTGTTGGTTTAGATAGGGCCTATCGGGTAGATTGGTGTTTTTGGTTTGGGGAAAAGGGAGAGGGGACCAAACTTACCTTAAAAATTGTAGTAGCTGCCAGACGAGGTCACTATATGTTGTGTTTTGTTAATTGTTAAATATGTGCACCCCGTTCAGCGCTCCTACAATCTTTAAGGTAAGCTGTTGGTCTCCCCCGCCCTTTCCCCAACCACAAACACCAAATGTAGTTTGTGCTATAGATGGGAATTTTGTGCTTATTTGTTTGACGGTTTCTAAGAGCTGTTTTTATTTGTTTTCCTTTTAAAAACTTACAAACAAATTCATGGTGGGGTGTACATCCTGGCCAAAACAATTTGCAATTTGCAATGTATGTGCCAAATGTGCCCTCTTCAAATGCCATTCCCTCTTCACGCTACCACTTCGCTTAATAAAAATGGTTTCTCTTTTTATAGACTAGGCTGAACTTTTTTGTCATGCCTGCTTGTAACTTTGCCAAATGCAACAATTTTTTTTGAAATTTTTTGTCATGTCGATCCCAAAATGCATGGAAACCCTCTGATTAAGAGGGAATAGGACACATTTTGGCGGTTGGCAAATAGCTATATTTGCTTGGCCAGGAAGTATCTGATGAATATGAATCTTTGTATTGTCAATAGCCCTCCCATAAAGATTTTCAATATTTGGGCATATCAGTAAAAAAAAAAAATCACAAATATGGTCAATTTTGGGACTAAATTAAAAATCGCAAAAATATATTTTTTTTACAAAATTTTATTTAACCTTTTGAAAGTGAGTTAAAATTGGGGGTTTTTGACAAAGTGAGTTTTTTCCTGTATTTTAAAATCTAAGGGGAAATTCTAAATGAGATTTATAACCACTATTTTCTTAAAGTAAATGTTTATTTGCACACAATGTTCTTTTACCGTAATAATTTCCGAGATTTCGTCTACATTCACAACCACGCGCCTGCCATAGCTACCGATAACACCTTTGCTGCCTACTACACGCACCAGGCCTGCTGTCACACGTACTGGCAATGCCATATTCACAAAACATGCTAAAAATTAATCAAATCTCATCCAAATGTTCCCCCACGTAGTTCAAGAAGTTTGCTGGGATGCATGGCATGCATGGCCGAGTTCCAGCTCTATGCACCCATGTCTTGAATTACTGTGCCACCCAAATACATCTAATCATTTATAAAGGGGGAAAACTCTGGCAGGGCGCTCGGGCGCACACGTATATAAACGGGCATACTTGTCAAAAGGTTAAAATAATTTTTAGAAAAGTGTAACATTAGAGCCCTTCATTTCTTCTTCAGTGACAACTGTTTCAAATAGAGGGGAGTCGTGCCGTGAGTCACGCGTTGTGATTGTGCGTGATTGTGCACTAAATTGAATAAGTTTGAGTGACTGTGCAAGATTTTCAACACAAGCGTGAATCGTGCCCCACGCGTGATTGTGCGTGACACTTTCTAATACATTAGTCTCACGAAGATATTTTTTTGTTAGTTGTTATATTTCTGTTAGCATCACAACTTTGTTTGCTTTTGAGGTTCCAGGAATTGAGTGATGACTGGAGGAGTCAAAAATTACAAACCGAAGACAAGATTTAAATTTCAGTTGTCGTTTTGCTCACCCGTGGACACAGTGCCGCGTATGTAGTGCAGTGAGTGTAGCATTTTTTTATTTCACCATTGTCCCATACTTTCTTTATCAAATTCAATTTTTACAGCGTTAAAGTATTGCGACTTACTAACTTGAGAGTGCGTTGGCGTGCAGTGAGATTTTACTTGCATGCGTGACTGTGCGTGATTAGAAAATGCTAGCTCGTGACGTGACAGTGACCCAATGTGAGTCAAAATCCACTCATGCGCTCACCTCTAGTTTCAAACATCCGTTTTCATTTAGCTGAGTAATTAGGTATTTGCCTGAAATGCATGTCCTATATGCTCTTTAAAAAAAATAATTTGAAATAAATAGACCTAGGCCTATATGCTATGGCTATTGGCTATGCCCTATTCTCGTAACTTATATGTTATAACTTAATAACACATTTTGTATAGCCTACTGTAGGCCTTTATAAAATTTTTAAAATAATAAAAAATAAATTTAATTATAATTTTAAAAGTTTTGATGGTATTTTTGGGACCCTAACGATTATCATTGCTGGCTAGCGCATTGGCAAAAAAAAAAAAAAATATGCTCACATGCTTAAGTTTTCCCTTTATTAGGTATTTCTGATGACTGATGGGGCATAAAAAATGTATTTTAAGTAAATTCACATGGAAAGTTCTATGAATTTATTTCCCCCAATTCAAGTAGACTACCGAAAACATAAGACTAGCAATTACGGTCATTTAGGGTCTATGACATTATAATAGAAATGACACATTGCCATTGCTTCAAATTTAAATAAAAATCAACATCGTGATCGATATTAATTTTGAAATTTTTGATATCCTAAAAATTGCGTCGATATTGATATTTAATATTATATCTTTGAACATTTCTAGCATCTTAAACGGTGAAATCTTGAAATAAGGTAGGTTTGCAATCGGGTAAGTACAGTATGAATTTGTAGACTAAAACATGTTTGAAATAACATTTAATTTTATGCCTACATTTATGTTTTATGCCACAAAAAAGCACTTTTTAATTTTATGCTTGACTTCGGGTGATTTTCAACATTTTGATTTGGCTGTTGATATTAGCATTTTTATTTTAACACTGAATCTTAGTGGAACCAATGAAAGGAGAGTTCTGACAATTGTAAATGAATGTAAATGTAATGAAAGTAGGCCTACATAAGTTTTCTCTTTCCTTTGTTAAAAACAGGTCCCGCCAAATATCTCTTCATTATGCAAATGAAACTCTTAGACGCAGGTTATGCAAAAAGAAGCTCAAGAAGTCGAATCACTTATATCCGAGGAAGAAACAGATGCAATCCATAATGAAGCTCAAAACAATCCGAGTTAGACAAATGCTGGGGGAGTATTATGATCGCGTCATATCATTGGTAAGTAGGTTTTATAATGAAAACACTTGAAACTTAACGCCTTGTTGGGTAGGTAGATAGGTTGACTATCTGTATCGGAAAACTGGGATTGTTTTTGGATTTTCGACCTCTCGTCCCTGTGTCCCAAAAAATCTTTTGGGAGACCCATTTTTCCCAGGGATTTGTCACAAGAATGAGAAAGTCCTCTTTTCGACAACAATCGTTTATTATTAGTATCCTGCAAAGGCTTTTGAGTATTAAACGATATTATCACTTTTGCATAGGCATAAAAATATGTTAAACCTTAAACTATTTTTTTAAATTTAGAAACAAAATCAAAGAAATCGGTCAATATTTGAACAAGCTACGGCAATATGCACCCCTCGTGCGTTTGTGATGCCTACTAAGCTTCGCTACCGACTGACTCTCTACGCTGAATGCGGCTGCTTCATCGCCCGCCCATTCAATACCATTGGGCACAGGACTAGATCTTTACAACAAAACTTTTACTTTAACTTTATTTTAAAAAATCAATTTAAGTGAAATAAATCCAACATTAATCAAATAAATATCCATATTTTATTTAAAATGTTAATAATTCTGGTATCAAAAGGTCGACAATTGCACTCGAGTGCAATTTCAATGTACTATAATATAGCACCATAATATATGTCATGTTCAGGAGGGGTCACAGTGTTTAGAACTCTTTGGTGTCAGAGTGCTCCCCACGACTGGGGCACCAATCCCAACTTTAGCCACCCCTTGGAATATATAATGAACAATAACGGTCAAACGGTTGGTTTGATCGAAAATTGTTAAAAGACTTTAATGTTGTCTGAAGTTTAGCTAATCTCACAATAATTTTTAATATTTTAATTTTTAATATCTCTCAAACTTTGTTTTTCAGGTTCCAAATCCCAAACGAAAGGCGAAAGATTAATTAATTGTAAAACAATTCAATCAATAAGAAACAATCTTATTGGTTCATTAAGCAAGAAATGTGTAAGCTTGAGTAAACCATGCATAAGCTGCAAATCCTCTATGAGAAGTTACACACAAGTTTTTTCTAAACTTTTCATAAACAATGATAGCATTGAAAAGGAGTATTTCAACAAACCTACTATCACCTAATGTCCATCACCATCACCGGGTTCCTCAATTGAAACAATTCATACCATTACGTATTTACTCTATTATAGGCTGCTTTCAAGTAATGGCCCCCACCCTTAGTCTGACCCCTGAAATTCTAAAGAGTGGGGTGTAAATACTATTGACAAATGCTTCACATAATGGCCGCACCCCATTTTTTGAACTTCTTAATTTCAAATATATACCCCCAGGCCTAAATACTGTAGTTCTTTAAAACAAAATGTCACTGCATCAACATCATGGAACACATGGCGTGGGTACGTGCCTTAAAGCTGTCAGGAACAACTCGGAAGCTTTTCTAGTTGTGCGAGTGAGATAAAATTAATATGTGCACTCGCTATCAGAAATTTTAACGGCGAGTGGAATTGTCAAGGTTTGGTTTAGCTGTTGGCTAGGTAAGTGGAATAGGCGGCCAACAGAGGAGGGCCGAGATGAGAGGGGGAGGAGAATCACCGGAGGTATAAATTCGGTAGGTGACTGGGTTTGCAGACCCACTGGTAGGCATGTTTCCCATCTTCTTAATATTCACCATTATGAATGGTGGGTGAGAAGGACCTTATGATACAGACGTGAAGCCTAAAGGGGTAGGCTTATGTCGTTTGGCATGCAGTGCAACAGGTTTCTCCGTTTGCACATCTTGGCTGTGCATGTTGTGTAGGCCTATTGTGTCTTAGTAATCAACCAAATGTATTCCAATGGGTAGAGATAATGAGAAATGTGGTAAAAAAAAAAAATTTCGTGTTTTTCACGATTTCACAAAAATTGTCAAAACGTTACAAAAAAAAAAAAGTGGAGCCTCCTATGTTGAAGACATTGATTCCAAAAAGTTAAAATCGATCATAGCATAGTGACCTAAGAATCAATTTAGAATCGATCCCAAGAAAAAACAAATATTTGTATTCGCTATTATTTTGGTGGACTATTTCCGCGTAGTCTTTGATATGCACCGTTATTTTGGTAGTCTGTTTCAACGGAGCCCGCGTCACGGAACGATGATGCGTTGTCGTCTGTTCAGTCTGGACCGGCACCTCCACCAAAAACCACGTAAATTTTGGACCGGCAACTCTACAATCCTCCCGAATTTTGTGTACCTAAAGGTGCAATTTCGTGAGCCAATTCCCGTTTTGATCAGTTTAATACAATTTTGTTTGTTATTTCACGCTATACAAGAATTTAGCGAAAATTTGTGTTTTCAAAATGTGTTTTTCCATCTCTAAATGATGTAGTTTGTCGACAATATTCATTTTACTTTAGGCAATAAAACAAACATTAAAACAAAATCGCAAATTTCGTAAACACCAATTTTCACTACCTCTACCAATTTGGGTAACAAATGCGTTTTATTACGTTTTTATGTACAGCAGTTCTTGTTGCGGATCTTGTAGGAGTTGTTGGTTTGTGGTTTTAGGTTTTCTCAGTTTGTGCATGGGATGGGTCTTGCTCCTGGTCGGTTGCTAAAGGGGAGGATCCGTAAAATGACAGCTTCTGTCTGCTGGATCTCTGGTTTCTTGGGCTTTTGGCTCGATGTTGCAGTGAGAGGTACGTAGTTCATTATTTATAGAATTAATTACATTTTTATGTTTACCATTTGATGTAAATTTAATATCGATATCACTTGTGCAATCTTATGTAATC
>JAMZAV010013959.1:0-52967 GCA_024449915.1 Sweltsa coloradensis
CAAACCAAAAAATACAACTTTTGAGAGACACGTGTTCGACACCCAAGCCTGAGAAACGAACCAATCGACAAATTCGCGGCAAGACTACGAAATCTAGCAAAAACGTGTGAGTGGACAGCTGAACAGCAGAATGAACACATCTGTGGACTAATCATAGACACATGTAAGAGCACGAAACTAAGAAGACAACTTCTCAAATAAGTCAAAATGGAGAAGAATTAACCCTAGACAAAGCTCTCACAATGGCACGACTTGAAGAGGAAAGTGAGAAGCAGGCAAAACAAATCGAAAAACAAACTGAATCTCTAAGCCTAGCCCTAGAAGTGAACTATGTGAAACAAGATCAATATAATGGGCGCGGAAACCCGTCTAGGCCTAGGAATAATCAGCACCAGTCTCAGCCTAGGCAAGGAGATAGGCCTAGAACCAAACCTTCAGAACCTAACCAATCAACAGAAAACCGTGGGCCCAGAACAACCACATCACAGCAAGGACACAGGGATGCAGAATGCTACAGGTGTGGCAATAAAGGACATTATGGAAGAGAATGCAAATGTACTCGTGGAGTGACATGCTCAAAATGCGGCGGAAGAAACCATTTTGCACGAGTGTGTAAAACTAAAAATCAAGTGCGATTCGTCAACACATCAAACCCGGAAAACGTTGAAAACAACAACAGCAGAGACTCAGACTCCGACAGTCATGCATTTGCGCTCTATCCGTCAGATTCACATGACAACTCACATGACAAAGTAACGTGTGAAATCAATAAAATACCGATAGCATTTGTAATCGATTCAGGAGCAACAGTGAACACAATTAGCACCAATGGTTCCATCTAAATTCTCTAATGACTCGATGCATAGGAATGGGAAATATGTAATGAAAACATAATTCCAAATCGCATTTCCCTTTGACGACGCCAAAATGAATCTCCTGCGTTATACGAGACAATCCCGAGATCTGGGGTTCGACCTTGGGTCCAAGGTTGGCGCCAGTCCACATGCGAACGCTAGATTTACAAGTAAAGAAAGCCCTTGCCCCTAACTATTGCCCGAAGAACGACAAGATGTCCCCTTGATGACTCAGTCAACAGCATTGGCGTATCCAAGGGGGTAGGAGAGGGTGGGACAACCCCCCCCCCCACCTTTTGCCCAAAAAAGCGTGAAAATGCACTTTAAAGTTTCAATGGAAAATAAAGAGTTACTATTTTATCTCAATACTAAAGACAATTTATACCAGCTGACCAAAAGAGGATTTTAGTAGATACAAAGCTGGTCATTGTGATGCTTTGAAACACACTTTCACCAAAATGACCTTGAAAGAGAAAACTATTAGATTAAAAACAGGATTTTAGTAGGTAAAAAGTTGGTCATTGTGATGCTTTAAAACGCACAGATTTTCACGAAAATTACATTTAAGAATTTTTCCTGGGGGACAGCCCCCCGGACCTCCACTTAGCCTTCGGTATATCTATGAATTAATTGATAGAACCCCCCTTTATTAAATCCTGGATACGCCACTGGTCGACAGACAGATGTATGATCGTCAAACAACAATTAATCCAAATGTAGGTACTGAACAAAAAGAAGATTTCTGCAAGTGAGCACACCTACTCTGGAGCGCTACAACCACGGGTGGCAGCGGCCCTCGTTGATTGACTGGCACGTGCACCCTGGGGGCAACCCGGCTGACCCATACATGGACGGCCGGCTTGACGACCAGGGGAGCGAGCCCACCGCATCACTAGTCACAACATCGGGGATGCTCACAAGAGCGATGTGTAGGGATCAGATGAACGCAGTGATAACAGAGGAACCAGACCCACTCGTCATTGCTATTTACATTTATGAACCGATACTAGACTAGAGCACACACACACATTTTATGCATTATTTTATTTCACATATTTTATACTTCTTTTTCGACATATTCTTGGTTGTGTGCGTCAAAATTATGTTCTAGTTACTTGTGACTTAATTTGAATCTCGTAAGCAAAACGTAATGTATTCTGTGCGTCGTATCCATTCTAATTGCAAAGTGTTTTAAGTGTTAAACCGTTTTCGAAGAAGACAGCAAGCACTATGGTGTTAAAATTAAATACAGTTTCATAATATAATATATCCACTAAATTCTGAATGATAATGCTTTAATCTTTCTTTTGCCGTTTTCACCTACATTTTATTTTACCGTTACTTAGTAATTGTTAAACGTTTAATGTAAAATTCCTTGGAAGCCTATGTCCCGCAAACCTGTCCCTGGACATTTAAATGTGCAAGTTTGTGTAAAAAATGTTTTTGTATCAATGAGTACAACGATTGTTGTATGCAGAATTATTAGTATGTAGAATTGTTTTCATTACACAACATTGATTTATGAGCATTACTGTATCACGCATCATGATCTTCACCTACTTTACTAAAAAATATGGTTGTGAGGTGTATTAATTTTAGAGAAGTAATCAATTAATTATCTTCAGTAAAAAGAATATTACTAGGTTTGGACTGGATCTGTATAAACCAATGTGTAACATATACAATGATCTTTGTTTTATTTAAAATGGGGGGGATGTCACAAGAATATTTCTATAATCTTAGTGTTTGACTGACTTAACTGTGATTTCATATGACTGTGAAACAGAAATGTTAGCTCAAGGTAGAACTAGAAGTAAGGGACCATGTATTGTATACGCCATGCCTTGACAGAGCACAAATGTTTATGTAAAGGGGCCATTCTCATATTTATTGCACAACCCATGTCCCTCGACTTAAAAAATAAATTTACTAAGTAAAAATATTAATACCTAATGTAACCCATACAATTGTGTTAAACAGATTAATTGTGTATAATGTGCAATAGTTTATTAGTTTCAAAATTAATAATTAAGCCAAAAATTTAAGACTATTGTTCATAGAGGTGCATGAAATATGCTGTCCCTTTCAACAAAACTCAAAGACTTTCAACAAGAAAACAAACTAAAACAGTAATAATTCCAAAAAAGTAATGTAATAGATAGATCTAGTTTCACCAAATCAGTAAAAACCTTAAGAAATCCATTATTTCAACATTTTATCTCACTTTAGCTTGGTCCCTAAGCATATGTCTATTCCATAACGTCCATTCCATAACACCTAATATTCTTAATTAGTATTAGTATTAGTAGTTTTAGGGCGCTTCAACGGCAAAGATTATTCGCGCCTCCATCCAAGATATTTAGTTAACTATGTATGAATGTAAAATACGGTTTAATAAGGTTAAATGTGTTTTTCAAATCATTGTCATGAGAAGGAGAAATCTGAGTTCCAGTTAATGGTGTAACCGGTAACGGGTAACCCCTAACCCTAGTGATAGGTAATTGCTAAAAATTTGACAATGAATTTGTCTTATGTAGGAAGGTCGCATTACATGGTTGTTGGATGCCAAAGTAATCGTAATGAACAAAGTATCTCTTTCTTCAGCTGTTTTCTTACAGATGAAGAGTGCTGTGCTCTGTGGGTAGAGAGATGCAGGAATCAAACACTGCCTGGAGTGTCTGCATCTGAGTTGAAGCAATATGCCAGATTATGCATTTAACATTTCCCACGAAACCAATTTGTTAATGTTGAGCGTAAACGTTTAATACGCAATGCAGTTCCTGGCATATGCACTTCAGATGGCTATCAAGAAGAACAAGTTGACCTCAACGTTCCTCGTGAGGATGCACCCATTGGCCTACCTTTTTGTTACAGATGAAGGTCTAGACCTAGTTGATGTAGGGCTACCAGTAGACCTAACTGCAGTCGACATGCACCTGCTACTGAACACCTAGTTGGAGATGACGACCTCCTGTTTGTAGCAGAAGAGGAACAATGTTGTGTAAGCCTAGATGAGTCTTTCTGTTCAGGTTCTGAAGAGACCATCCACATTGGAACAAGACATTTAGCAGTTACTGATGTTTTTGTTGTTTGTTTGTTTTTGTTTATATTAACTTTATTTATACGCGCATTTCTGTGCGCGAAATTCAGCTGAATCTATCGGTATCATTCTACTTTTGCGCATTCGCGCCTGGCTATGCTCTCGATCGCCGCCAGCAAGAGGATCGAGCTGGGACAGTAAAATTCACTTCGTGTCAGGGAACCCGGACGGGACGGTCTCTAGACTTCTATCCTCGTTTGTGAACAGCCTCGCCCCTTTTTAGGCTGTAGTCGCGTAAGCCATATTATTACTTTTTCGTTATTAGTTATTCCTTATTCACAGTTTATGCTTATTGAAAAAAAAAAAAAATAAAAATTATTATTATTATTATTATTAAATTAAATTGAAGACATCCAGGCTCGCATTTATGAGGATCAAAGGCCAGCAAGCAGAACATTTTTGGTCTTGGGTGACGTATCTCCGTTCGAGCTACTGCACGGTTATGCTCCAAAGTGTACCGATGGTGCCCTTTAGAAGCTGGCTGATGTTGCTTGGAACAACCCTGAAGATATTCGGAGTGAAGCTCGTAAAAAGATTCTAGAACGTCAAGTTAAAATGAAAGCGTACTATGATCGTTCACATCATAATTTGATCAAGTTTGACGTTGGTGAAAATGTTGTAATGCGTCGTGTCCCAATAGCAACCGGCGATTAGAGATGGGAATTTTGGCCCGGGCCGGGCCGGGCCGGATGTTTTTGTTATTTTCGGGCTTCGGGCCGGGCCGGGCCCGAAGCATTAAAATTTCGGGCCGGGCCGGGCCGTTTCGGGCTTTCGGGACAGTTCGGGCTTTCGGGCCGGGCCGGACAATTTCGGGCTTTCGGGCCAGTTCGGGCCGGGCACCATATTTAACTTAGGAAATAGAGATTGGTGTTTTGGCCCGGCCCGGCCCGGCCCGACTTCTCAATGCTTCGGCTCTGGCTCGGGATAGTTTCGGTTTCGGGCTTCGGGCCGAGCCGAAGCATTGAGAAGGTGATTTGTGAATCATTTTTTAACTGAATAGGATAAACGTTAAAGAAAGAAAGAAATAAAGAAAGATACAGCAGACAGACAAAAACAATGCGTTTTTACAGTCTTATTATTATATTATAATTAAAGTTTCATCTCCTAGAATCCAAACCTCTTGCTTAGACTATAATGAGCTTCGACGTCGAGGTGGACAGAAGGGTTTGGAGTGGACATCACCACACCCCACAACATGATTTGCGATACAATACTCCTGAACACAATATCGAACGTGCTTCGACAAGAAGATGGACAGACTATGACGAAGAGACAGGCTGTGTTTTAACACTTACATCTGCGCCCTTAAATAATTTGTCGCCGGGCCCGGTGGCGGCATTTCTCCCGTGATCCCATCGATTTCAATACAAGCTCAATACTCTAGACTTAAGTCATAAATATTAATAATTTGTGAACATGTCACTCGGCACTTGCCTTTCACTGCCCAAATATGATTTGAAATAACAGTATACTTACTCCCCTGGTCTCTAGTCCCGAATAAACAAAAAAAGAACGTGCTCTCAATAAATATATAGGCCTACAACTACATCTGCGTCCCTTATTGCCGGCATCACTCATGTCGATAAATATACACACACAATTCATAAACATGCCATATGGGCAATTGCTTTAGGTCTACACTGCCCAATGCCCACCAGATCTAGGTATAACGGTATTAATCGCAAAAACTAGAAATACTATCATACTGTTGGCAAAGGCGGCCCATTTGTTTTGACGAGTCCAAAAATCCAGACTTTCGGGCCGGGCTTTCGGGCCGACTTCGGGCCGGGCCGGGCTTTCGACCCGGGGCCGGACTTTGGGGCCGGGGCCGGACTTTCGGGCCGACTTCGGGCCGGGCCGGGCTTTCGGGACGGACTTTCGGGCCAACTTTCGGGCCGGGCCAGACTTTCGGGCCAGGCCGGGCCAGGATGATTATCTTTCGGGCCGGGTTCGGGCCGGGCCGCAGTAATTTTTTTAAAAGTCGGCCGGGCCCGGGCCGGACCGTTTCGGGTCGGGCCTCGGGCCGGGCCGGGCCGCCGTTTTTTTTAAATTTCGCATCTCTACCGGCGATTCCACTAAAACGCAGTCAAGATAAAAAGGAAACCATTGGTATTTCACCCAGGTTCCTTCCTTTCCCGATACATACAGAGTCGAAAGCATGAGACCCAATTCCAAAAAAGCAAAGCCTACACAACAACAGTACATGTTTCAAGACTAAAATCGTGGCGTCCACAGGATTGTCAGAAGAATTCGATGATGGAGAGGAGCCGGCCACCGGCGAGGAGGCCAGGGGCGACCGTCACGGGCCTCGGCCGACGGCGCAGCGAGGACGGGGGCGGATGCCAGTTGCGCGACCGCAGAGACGGCAACGCATGCCTGCTCGTCTGGAGGGTCATTTTTTTGTGGGCCGGACAATCGGTCAGTGCCCTTCAGGCAAATGATTGATTCTTAAAACTGTTACTGAATGTTTCTATTCGCAGTGCCCTTCAGGCAAATGTTTGATTTTTGAACTGTTGCTGAATGTTTATTCACAGTGCCCTTCAGGCAGATTTTTGTTTTATGATTTTAAAAATTTGTACAAAATCAATTAGTGATGATTTTGATTGCAAACGAGGTCGTTTGTGATGTAGGATGGTCGAATGTAGGAACCCTTTTTAAATTTTTCCCCGCATCAACCAGATGTTGTAGAAACTAGCTTGAACAGGGCCTAGCACTTGTAATAACAGTTAAGGTTAGCGGAGCTGTTCTCTCGCTTTTGCTGAAAAATGTCTACCTATGTAATCTCTGTAAAATATTGCTCTTTTAACAAAATGTGTGTTTATTATAACTGTTGAAGCTGATGTTCTTCACAAATGGTGAGTCCGTTCCTTATCTAAACTGGTAGTCAACCGACAAACGATACCTAACATACCTAAGTAATAATGGAGTACAAATCTAGCAAAACGCTAGCAAAACAATAAAATATCGATGGTTTGAACAGGTTGATTGTTTTTTTTCCTGTTGGGGTTGATCTTGTCAAGGTTTTCCTACATCTGCTGCCAGCCTCTGTGTTATTCTTGAAAATCTTGACTACGTAATTATGTAGTACGTCTCTTACAATCGTTCAGTTTTCAATATATTTTGAAACTAAAACGTATTTACTTATTTATGGCCGATGACCCTACTGTTTAACTTAATATTGCTGCAAGCATTTTTGTGTTTTTTTTTTCAAATTGGGTCACAATGCGTTGTCAAATGGCAGACTGATCCCCTCGGGGGCAAACTGCAACTACCAAGTCTAATAGCCATGCTGACAAAAATAATAGTAATTATATATTTAAAAGCCTTCATATTGATATAGAATTATTTAAGATACTAATATGATATTTATTCTTTATTCTGAAATTATAACAATTATGGATGGATAAAGGAATGTATTTTAATTTTAAATAGTTTTTTATTACAACGGTATTAAACTTGATTCGAGAACTTCGCAAGCATTTCGCAAGACGGTCAGCTCCGACAGCATGTCTTTTCATTTTCATTGTTCCAAATGTGTATAGGCCGGCTATTGTTTTATTGTTCATTCAAAATTGTAGGCTAATCATGCAACCAGTATATACATTTGGGCGAAAGTCATGTTGTGTCTTTTAAAATTTACAGATAATTCGGCGCAATCGATCTTTGGGTTTGGGTTTTCGCTCACTCGTCGATTGCGTCGGGGCCTGCCCGGGTTGGCTTGGTCGCTTGATTTAAAGTCCTCCACTGAAAATCAGTTATATAAACTGAGTGGGTAGACTCTAAATAAAATTTATTATTTAAATTTTTTTATAAGTAGGTTATCTTGAATTCGTTCAAGGCGAAAGAGACACGTTGCGTTTCTAAAAAAACTTTAAAATTATGGTGGCCGAACAATTGTGATGTCGTAGCCTCAAGGGTAATGACAAAATTGCAAGACAAGGAGATACGTTATGGAAATCACCCTGCGGAAATACTTGCTATCGGAGGGAAGTGGATCGTAACCATTAGGCCAGCTAGCCCTAGAAAGTTACACAATTAGGCCCCTAGTAGGCCTAGGCTAGCCTAGCCCTAGGCTAGCCTAGCCCTAGGCCCTACTTAAAAACTTGAGATTTATGCCCCAGGCTCCGTTATTAGCCTAGCCCTAGCTAGGCCCTGGGCTTTGTGTAGGCCTAGGGGCTAGGCTAGGCAATGAACTGGAATGGCCGGTGAAGGCCCTAGGGCCTAGCCTTCAGAGTCAGGCCTAGGGCCTTCACCCTAAGCCAGCCCTGGGCCTATAAGAGACCCTGCCTTTGTCTTATGTCTAGTTGAATGCCAATATAAGCTAGGCCTAGGCCCCTAGGCTACGTATTCAGCAACCAATTCACTTCTAATGGCAAGGGCCTATAGCCCTACCCACACTATAGGCCCATCCGCCTAGTCCTACACTAGGCCTAGGGCCTAGCCTACTAAGTAGGCCAAAGTGGAGTCTTTGGAGCTTATATCATTTGGAGGATAGGCCTAGGCCGTCTTGTGTTAGTCTATGTACTGCATAGCGCAGAATGATGAAATCTGTATATGCTAAAAGGTCATTTTTTGGGCGTGGGCTTAGGTCCGGCCCTGTCAAACAGTCGTGGACCGATGGTTTTCTGCCAATTCGTTTTAGACTACATCCGTTACAGAAGCCCTTATAAAGAGGATCACTGAACGTAAGAAGCAGAAACAGATGGAAACCAACCCCATCTAGACTAACAGGAATTTTCAAACTACCACATGTAGGCACCACTACAACATCCATAACACCATTTAACCCTGTTTGTGATTCTTCATGCAAACTTGTTAAAACATTATTACCTGTGCTCTCAGAAACCGTACTTACACCCTGTGAATTTTCTGATTCGGAAACTACCCTCCGTTCATTTGGATTACCGTTTTGCATAATAACAGTGAAAATATTCGCAAATCCACGTAAAAATTTACGCCTATAAACAAGTGCTTTCTTAAGAACCCGACAGCCGGCTTTCTTGTGTCCGACACGGAAACACAAAAAACATACACCCTCAAATTTGGTTCTATTGAAACCTCCGACGAATCATTTTAACACTGCTATTATGGAACGAGACTACATTTCCAGTTACCGAACCAGTCTCGAAATTTGGCAACCCTATAAGTTTTCCGAGTCATCACCAGATGTTAATGCTCGTGACCTAGACTGACCCTGATTCTCAGTTCCATTTTCTATTCCATCCCTTTCCTGCAAAGCTTTCAGTTTCTGACAATCTCTAATTCCATGACCTGGCTTACGACAAAAGAAACAAACCATACGATTACCAGAACGTTGATTGGACTGTTGATTATATCTCATATAACCACCCCTATTAGGACCATACCTTCCCTGATTATACCAACCATCTGACTGGACTTGAAAATTACCCTGTTGTAATGGAATAGCAGGAGGAAGAGCCGAGGAAATAGCTGCCTGTGGTATTTGTGGATTATGTTGGAAACCACCCTGTTGTAGTGGGATAGCCGGAAGAATAGCCCCCTGCTGCATTTGAGGATAGTTGTGAAAACCACCCTGTTGACTGAAATTAGTATTCTGTGGACCTGAACAAGAAGCCTGTTGCCCCTCCGTCTTATTAACCTGAAGAGATTCCACCTTCTTTGTTAGAACCGCTAGCATGTCAACAATGCTACTGTTAACTCCCGGTTGATCCACGTCCGTCTTTCCCTTGTTCTTAAGGACAGACGCACAAAGCTCCACTATCATTTGTTTATCCTTATCTTTCTTTACACTAATTCGCAATCCCTCCAACCATTTCACACGTGCTAATAACGCATCCAAATTAGCAAACGTCTCGGTGCCTAGCTTCTCGGCCACCTCCGGTAACAGACCTCTAATTGTCCACTTAACACTATCTTCAGAGGACATATTCACATCCACTTTATCGCACAATTTTCGAAGAGCATACACATAGGAGATAACCCGACAGTTGTCTGGGTGTAGATAAATACTTGTCGCGTAGCTAGGCTGGCTTGGAGACGTTCAGTCCAGGGGATTAGTTCAGTCAAGCGCAGTGTTGGCCTATTTTGCTGATTTAATCTCACTTCGTGGTATTGCAATGCGACGCAGGTTGAAGCTAGTTTTAGACCTATAATAAGGGTCGAGTTAACTTGATTCCTACACAAAGGGCATAAGTCCACGCATTTTTCTTATGGGTTGAGGGATCTCAAGTTGAGTAGGACAGAGTATTTAATTGGCCAGTTCCGTGGAACCTGAGGGGCGATGACTGTGTTCATGAGGGACCAGGCTTGGATTTTCGAAGGAGGCGAGGCCATCTCAAGTCAGTGGTGGTTGTGTGGAGTCCTTGGGTGGACGTATTCGGTGTGTTGGACCCGAGGGTCGTGTAAAGTCGAACATGGAGGCTCTGACGAGTGCCATCTTGCGGAGCATGTGGTCGCGTTGGTAACTTCTAGAGGGGCTACATTCGGAGTAGTTACCGTACCGGTATTTACGGAAGGTCTGGTGATTAGTGTGAGAGAGTCTAGGAGAGAATTTATGCAAATTGTATCAGTTTTTTAACGTTAATAATTCGTGAAAGTGTCACTGTTACATCTGTTTCATGTACGGTGAAAAGTAAAATTGTATCAGTTTTTTAACGTCGATAATTTGTCAAAGTGTCACTGTTACATCTGTTTCATGTGCAGTGTGAATATAAATTAATTGTTTTTATCTTTTCAACGCCTATTGCCAACGGCAATCAAACCAAACGTTACTGTCACAACAGTTAGAGTGCAGTACAATAATTGTATCGTTATCTTAACCAACACGCGTCCACGGACAGCAACAAAATTATCATCGTTTTATAAAACCGTCAATAATAAAAAACAATTGATTCTTCAACGTCATCTACACATTAAATAGGCAGGTATACGCCATTTAATGTGAATAACAAATTGAACTACGAGATACTCGTCTAAAGGGGGACCAATCGTGTGAGCAGAGTGGGGTCCTGACAGCCCAGGATCGACGCCAGCAGTACCTGCGTACACCAAAGCCCTCCCATACAGCTTCGTACCGCATCAAGACAGCAATATATCCCTTGTGCATCAAGATAGTGATTACAATAGTGAATTGTGCGTCTAAAAATCATCTGATTACATCATCTCATCGTCAAATCAACGACAATAAAACGGATTATTCATACAACGGCAGAAGGATAAGTACCTGTCATAAGACAGTTTTCTTTTAATTATCAGTTGTTTTATTTGTATTTAAAGGAATCATCATAACATGTCATAAATGTCTGTCTAGTTTTAATCGCAACAGATAGGAATAACGAGCTCGTAGATAGGTAGGTAGGAAGTGTGATTATTTGTATCACCATTTACAAATGTTCAATAGTGAACCAGGCATTGTTCAACTTACTGATGCATTATCTCTGTAGTTTGGCATTCCCAACAATCCCATTCACTCAAACTAGGCTATAGGATTGTTGCCGGCGCGCGCAGACGCTGAGGCGTCAAGGGACAACGCCCATCCACGGGACAGATAAAGGTAGGATCTGAAGTAGAGTTATGATGTGATTTCCATTTAATTGCTAATTTAGTGTGAGGTTCATTTGTTAATTTTAATTCTAATTTTTATCTTGTGCGAACTAATGAGCTAGTATAATTACTAGGTAGATTTTGGGGGAATATTCCTAGCCGGGCAAGCAGAATAATTTCCCGTGTACATCACAATAATTTCCTAAATTCCCGACCATGTCAATCAAGGTCACAAATCATTTTTTTGCTCATTCTAAATTCATGCTCTTCTATCAATACTAAGTACAGAGTAATCAAGTCATAATTTACTAAATATAGATTTAAGTTGACCAAACTGTAACCTTGTAAGGTCACAGTTAGAAGGAGTCGAAACAACTACTACAGAGGGAACGTGCGGAGAGTGTGGGGTGAGTGTGGTGTGTGCTGACCTAACATTAGTTAGGCGGCTTCTTTTAATACTTCTTTGGGAAGGACAGTCATTGCAACTGCTCCAGAACAAGAAAAACTTATTCACTGTGTAGTTAAATAGTGTTTGGTGACGTACCTGAGGAGTCAATCATAAGGTGTTTTTGGTAGATTTTTGTCTTTAATCTCGTATTTGTGTAATTTTCAGGACATTTCATCCCCACTAAATTGGTTGCTTATTTTAAATTAACATCATAGAATCTTAATTAATTGCTTGTTCCTTTTTATTTCTCTGACCTTTGTAACAACTAGTGTCTCCGACGTGAGCATAGACTGAGGCAAATTTCATTTCAAATTTATAAAAGGCGAACCCCGAGATTTATTTTAAAAGTTAAGAATTAGTGATTTTATTTGGAATATTCTTTGACGCGGATTTCAAATGCTAGTTTTGAATGTTACTTTTAGATGAGAGAGGGGCGTATTCTAGTACACATGAAAGCCATACTAAATATGGACAACCCTAAATCAAAAGAAGAATGGCGACGATTTCTTGGAATGGTGAACTACATGTCACGGGTTATTCCCAAGTTGTCGGAGAGCAATGCACCACTACGAAATTTAATTCGTAATGACGTCGAATGGAACTGGACAGAAGAACACAGTAATACATTAAAAGTTCTAAAGGAGAAGTTATGTCAAACTCCAGTATTGGCATACTACGATGTAAATAAACCAATTGTTATACAAACAGATGCATCCAAGGATGGAATTGGAGCCTGCCTGATGAAAGACCAACATCCGATTGCATATGCTTCCAGAATATTGACTACAACAGAGAAGAGGTATGCACCTATAGAGAAGGAACTATTGGGAATAGTCTATGCAGTCGATAAATTTCATCAGTATGTTTTCGGTCGGAAAACCATAATCCAAACCAATCACAAGCCATTATAAACCATTGTAAAAAAGGAAGTCAGCAAAGTAACATGCCGGCTGCAGCGAATGCTATTGAAACTATTACGTTATGACTTGGAAGTTATCTACGTACCAGGAAAGTTAATGTTCTTGGCTGATACTCTGTCAAGAACTTTCCTACATGACCGTCAGGGATGACCCGGAACTAGTTGCAGCGGTGCACTCAGTACAGAAGCATTTGGCTATTAGCCCACAGAAGAAGAGAGAAATACAGAAAGCTACTGAAATGGATCCAACAATGCAAGAAATAAAGCTGCTTCACCAAAAAGGGTGGCCAGACCGGACTAATCAAGTACCTATAGCCTTACGACCATATTGGAAATTCAAAATGGATCTGTCAGTGTCAGAAGGGTTGTGTTGTGTTGGAGAAAGCATAACGGATTCCCGGATCAATGCGGAAAAGATTGGTTGAAATCATCTAAGAGGGACATCAGGGAATTGAAAAATGTAAGATCATGGCTCGCAGCATAATGTACTGGCCGGGAATGACGCAGCAGATTGAAGATTTCGTGAGCAAATGCCACGTCTGTGAAAGATTCCAGAACAAAAACTTAAGAGGGCCACAAGCCAAATCTAAAATGGTTTGACACAACCGTGGACGAAATAGAAGTACACTTTGCTATCTCAACCTTATTGGGACATGTAAAGAAAAACAATATACAATCATACTGGAGCTCTAGAAAGAAAGTTCTTACCCCTTTTTTCAGAGAAGTTATGTCCTTTAGGCGGTTCAATGAAATTTCCAAGTACCTTCACTTTACAGACAATTTAGGCCTAGGCCTAAATGGCATTGATAGAATAGGTTTGTTGTAGGCTACCTCAACAGAAAATTTGCTTCCACAAATGAACCTGAAAGGTGGTTTCATTTAGGACAGGAAAATATTTCATATTTTATAGCAATCATTGTCTTATATATCGCTAGATAGATATATATTTCTTGTCCTCAAGAACAGTGCAGAGACGCGACAACATAAGATAGACACACTAGGACTAATATATGAGATCATAATATTGCGTTATTTATTGTGAACCATTCACTGTCTCTGACCAAATAACTGGTCAAGTTGGCGATTTGTCGACCACTTAACCAACGAATAAACTCCTAGGTTCAGTAAAGTTACATAGGTCACATTCTTGCCCTGAGTCCACCATCTTGAATAAAAAATTTAAAAAATTAAATAAAATAAAAACTTAAGTAAATCTTATGTTCCAATAAATCTAAATATAATTTAGCTTGTATTTACAAAGGTGCCAACAATGTAGCCGTTACCAGCGACAGGGGCCGTGGAAACAGCAGGGGAAGAAACGCCAGCGCCGGGACCGGGACGCCACAAACGTAGAAAGGACATAACACACTTGTGATATAACCCATTAGGCCCAATTGATTTGTTGCATCATAGGAATGAAAATACAACAACTCTTGTTGCTTATGCTACGCCGCTTTGAGCGTAGGTCTTTAGTTGTCTTTAAATTCTAATTCTAATCTTTGTTTGCTATTTTCAGTGCGCATCCAATCCCTGGGAGAAAGGGAGCTGACCGACTACTTCCGCGTGCTCCAGGGTGCGGATGCCAGGCGTGAAAGGAAAAAGAAATTCTCAACAAACGGCAGAAGAATAAGGTCGTTCCAAAACAGGTTGGCGTCTAACGATTTTTGAACGTCATCAGCTATGCCGGCAACAACCTTCTTCCTCAAGGAGAGATTTCAGTCTCTTTCAAATCGTAAAAAAAATACGGCTATATGTCTAAATAAACATTATAATTTATGAGTTATGAGTTATGGCAGAAATTTTAAATGAACGTCTGCGGCAGAATTTGTGATAGTACTGATAGTACATCAAAAAAATTTAAACAAAAAATAATAATATGCTGTGTCTAGGCAGTTTTGATTTATCAATTTTTTTTAAAAAGAAGTTATAGCAAGAACAGTGGTTCTAGGGCGACGATATCACATGACCGCCGTGGTACTTTTTTTATTATTATGGTGCGCAGTGGCGTAACGCAAAATTTGTGGGCCCCCCCGCAAGTCCCTTTCGAGGGCCCCCTTCGAAATCATTTTCACTGCATGTTTGATGCTTTTGCTTGATGATGAAGGGTGTATGTACAGTCTTGTAATGTACAGGTGTATGTTTAGTCTATTATATACAGATTTATATACAGTCTCTTAGATGTCCTCCTAATCACTAAATTTGGTTTGTCTTCGTGCATTGGCATACGCAAATTTCGTTATTAGGCTGTCTTTGTCAAGTCGGTGGACGCGTTCACTTTCTATGCATATCATCGCAAAACCGTTTAGTCTAGACTGGCTCATAGAACTTCTCAAATAATTTTTGAAAAGTTTTAGCTTTGAAAAAGTCCGTTCCGTACTTGCCACTGTCACTAGAAGTGTGAGGAATAGCAGATATGCAGAGTCGGTTTCACCCTCGCACACAAGACTATTATTGCCACTATTGTCAACATCACACACTATGGGTGATGTACCGATAGCCACATCTTTCGACGAAAAGAACGAACTATTTTAATTTTATTTTTTCGCGTTTTTGGAAGATGACATTATCATTCTCTTCAAATTAAAAATATAAACAAACTCTTTTCCCGGCACTGAAGGTAGAAACACGGCACGAACACACGTCACAGTTCACACCGTCACATTCTCAAGTAAGCACGTCTACATTCTACAAATATCACTATGAAACTAAATATGGCTTTGGACTTAGGGGGGATCGTCACGTTGACCCATCTCCTTAATGTCTTTCAAACAGTGGTCAGTGATTGCTAATAGTAAATTATTGTACGGGTGGTGGTGAATACTTTTGTGAAAGAAAAGAAAGCATCTTCGAGCTACTCCAGAACGTGCTTATACAAAAAGGAAAGTAGTTATAAATTGAAAAGGGTTTTTGGGTTGGGTAAAACCTATACGTGTAAAAAAAACACAAAAAAACCGTAATTTTTCCCAAAAAGTGTGTTTTTATGGGATAGAGGTTTAAGAGTATTAAAAACTTAAAACCCATGAGGCCAAATTAAAAGGGCCAAACTTTTTTGGGTTTTTTAAAAATACTAAAAATTTTTTTTTTTTTGGCTTGTTCTTTTTTTGTCAAAATATACAGTAAAAAACAGAAAAAAGGTCTGGGGGGGCCCCCCCAGCCCCCGGGGCCCCCCCGAAACTGCGGACCCTGCGGCCCGGGTTTAGTTACGCCACGATGGTGCGCCTTTTAGAAAACTCCCAAACCCGGGGGGACTAAAAAAGTGTGAATTAAGTTTTTAATATTGTAATGTCACTTTCTTTGTGTTCAACTATGGGGAACACTAACAGCAATTTTAAAAACTTATTTGGTTTTTTCCCAAAAAAACAAAAAACTGAAAATGAAATCACACTTTCCTGGTATTCTGTCACAAAAAAAAAAATTTTTATTTTTTTTTTTTTAAAAAATTAACATTTTTAATCGGGTTTATTGGGGTTGGGGTTTCTTTTTTTTAATTATTTTTATTAGAAAATTTTAGCACTTTAAAATTTTATTATTTAAAGGAGCCCACCAATTCTTTTTTAAAATTTGAAAAACCATTAAGAAAAATATTATTTTTTATTACTTGGAAGGGGGTTTTTTGTTTTTTTTAAAATAAAAAGGTTTTCAAAAAAGAATTATTTAAAATCAACGAAATTGGAATTTTTGATAAAAAAATAGGTAAAATACAAGGGGAAATAAAATTAAAAAGGAAAAAAACCCAAATTTTCATGAAAAAAAAATGTTTTTTTTTTTGTGGTGTTTTAAAAAACCGTTCATGTGGGTTCTTTTACCCCAACCCAAAAAGGGGGGGCTAAACGCAAATTTTGGGCCCGACCTTTTTCCACCCTTTGGAACGGGGGTCGCAAAAAAACAAAAAACTACAAATTTCACGCACCCCCAAGGATATTTTTTAAATCTTTAACATATAGTATAAATTGGGGTCAAATGAAAAACCCCAGGGGAAAAAGTTTTTTATATTGCAGATAATGGTGACCCCACCCCGAAGCTGCGCCCGGCCCCCAAAAAGCGACGAGGGCTCCCCCGGGACAGCGATCCCCGACAGCGCGCCCCCGGGAAAACCCGGGGGACCCCACCGGCCACGCCCGCTAAACCGGGACCCCAACGGCCACCCCGCCGAAAACCCAGGACGCCAAGGGCCCACGGCCGAAAAACCAGGACCCCCAACGGCCCACGCCCGCCAGAACCAGGACGCCAAGGGCCACCCCGCCGAAAACCCGGGGAAAACGCCAACGGCCCCCGCCCGCCGTAAAACCGGGGACCCCAAAACGGCCACCCCGCTGAGAACCGGGGCCCCCAAACCCGGCCCCCGCCGCTGAAAACCGGGAACGCCAACGGTCAGCCGCCGTGAAAAAGGACGCCAAGGGCCCCAACGCCGGGGATTAGATACTTACATGCGTCTTCTTTAAAAACTGAAAAAGGGCTTGCTGCTTTTTTGAGAAAACCCCCTAACCTGTACTCCCAAAACCACTACCCACTGAACTTTGGGTTTCCCAGGTCTAGCTTTGGTCATAAGGTCAAAATTTAAATATCCCCAGGGACATTCTATATTTTAGGCCCCCAAGGTTGTTTTCCGGGCCCCCTTTTCTGTATGACTGTACGTTTTAAAAGGGTATCATTTTTGGGATTACAGAAAAATAAAAATACAAATAATAAAAAAAAGGTTTTTCCCAAAATAACCCTTTTTGATTCTGGTGCCCTCTTTGGGCCGGGGGGGAATCGTGTCCAGCTAGAAAAATCATGTTTGTCCCGGGGTTCTCTATTTGGTTTGTTTGGGATATTGTTTAAACGTCTCATATTTAGGGGCAATTTTGGGAACCCCGAGACGAAGGGAGAGACGTAAGGGAGGGACGCGGGGGGAAAAAGGGGTGGACAGGCCTGTGCTGGTCAGAACAGCCCCCCAAAGCGTATGGGGGGAGGTTCCGCCCTTTTGTAAATCACCCGCTTCATCATTCATTCATTTCTTTCCGTGTTCATTGTCGCCCGCCGTCGGGAAAGGTAGTAAAAGGGGGAAGGGGAAATTTTCCCTGACGAGGGACCTATCTTTTTCCCCATATAAAATTTATCAATTATTGATTTTTTCCCAAACCTTTTCTTTCTTAAACTCTTGTGAAATCATTATTTTTTATTATTTTTCCTTTATTTCTTTAAACATGGGGATTTATTCATTTTCCCTCTGAAAAGGGAGGATATTGGGTACACTGTTTTTGTCTAAGTAAATAAAAAAATTATCTATCTTTTCAAGTTTTTTTATTTTTAAATATTTTTTTTTTAAAGGGACCCAAAAGGGTTTCGGCCCCGTCGACGTTTACGGGGGTAAATTTTGGGGAAACATATTATGGGGTATTTTCAACACCCTTTCCCGGTTTTTGAGATAGAAATCGGGAAAATTTATAAATACTCCTTTTGGGCCATATTCGCCCGTTTTTTTAAAAATCGGAAGGCCCTAAGGAAAAGCCGTTCGGGGGGATTCGAGTGAGGAACTTTTTTTTGCCGGGAACAAAAAATTATCTCACAGCATCGCTCTTCTACTTACACAACCACCCCGATTTTTTTTTCGAAAATTCGGGTAGCAAAGGCCCGATCTCCCGGGCCGGGAGCAACCACCCCAATTTTTTAATTTTAAAAGGGGGTTTTATACCATAAATAATTTTAATTGGGTGTTTTTTTTTACTATTTTTAACGAGTTTTTCAAGTTTTTTTCATTAGGATAGACATTCCGTGGGTACCCCCGGGGGCCCTTTCGTTTTGATTTGAGCGTAAATCCGAAAAGATACGATCTCTTCCCATATGTGGGCCTATGGGTTTTTTTTTTAAATTCCCGTTAGGGCCCCGGGGGGGGGGGGGGGCAGCCAAGTCGGGGCAATTTACAATCTACAACAATTTTCCCCCAGTGGAGTAAGGTTTTTGGTTTTTTGGTGCCACCCGGCCTTAAATGATTTTTTAAAAATTATGTTTTGGGATTGAGTTTAGCTAAAGTTTTTAATTTTTATGGGTTTTTTTTTTTCCGTTTCCCCTTGGGTCCTTTAAATCCTGTCGAATTCCAGTACTTGATACCCGAAAAGGGGCCAGTAGGTATGAAAATTTTTTTGTGAAAATCCCCTGTTTTCCCGAAAAGGCAAAACCCTCGCCCCAAGATCACGGAGTTTAAATAGTACTAAAACCCATATTTTCAGATGGCCGGGGATTTCCCCTTTAAGTAAAAAAACTTTACAAAAATTGAAAAATTAACTCCTTTCTTTTAAATTTAAATTAAATATTTTTAAATTTTAAATCAGTGATGGAAAATGATATAAAAGGGAAACTCCCTCAGTTCCTTTTCAGGCAGAAGTAATATAACTTTTCAAAATTTCCCTTTTTGGGGGGAACGGGCCCCCAAGGGACTGTCTATATATATTAGACCAATGGGAAAAGAAATTTTTAATTTTTCTGTACCTGCCACAATGGTGCCCAACTATTTTCTTACTTGATCTTTATTTTTTTTAATATCATAATAAATTTATTTAAACCAAAAGGGTAATGAACCCAAATTTTTCCCTAAAAAGTTTTGGGGCCCCCAAAAAAACCAGCCACCCCCGTAACACGGAAATTTTTTTAATTTTTTCTTTACCCATTTGTTTCAGGTTTTGGTGTTTTAAATGCATACCGGTTGTAACAAATGCTTGTAAAAATCAGCCGGGATTTTCAATTCCCTCAAAATGTAAAAAATTATGTGGGCCCGAAAATCCCCAAAGATTATATCACGGCACGAGCCTAATGCAAGGAATTCGAAAATAAACCCAACTAGGGCCCAACAGCATAACCCGGAAAAAAAGAATAAAGTAAAACCTTCCAAACATACAACAGTGAAACGGCTTTTATACTTGACGGGTTGGGTAGAAATCAAGCGCGTTGGCGGGACGTGCACGAGAGTTTGAAGACCTAACCCCACTTGCAGCGTTGCGTTTAAAATGAATAGCAAATTTAGAAAAAAACGTCAAGCCGGGTGGATTAGAGAAGCACCCCAAAGTGCTTACAAAAAAAGGAAAAAAATGTTGATATAGAAGTCCCCCTTCCCCCCCTCGCTCCAAGCCACCCCCAAACATTAGTGTAGCGATCAAACAAAGCAATGGGTTTACGCTCGAAATCATCCCAAGCGAAAATTTATTTTAGGCATGATACGGTATTGCGTGACACAAAAACGGTCTTGAATTGCTGGTGGTCAAAAAAACTAATTATTTAAGTTTAGGCGGTAGTTTTTACATTACAGTTTTTTTTTTAAAACAAGGTTTTCACTGCGATTTTAAACCCCACCCCCCCGGGGCCTAATTTTTACTAACCCCCCACCGCCCTCTGGATGCCTGAAAAGGCGGATGACGACGGGGGTGATAGTCCAACTTCCCGGGTGTCAGAAGGCTCAAAAACCCGGGCAGCGCCTACTGGTTTTACAGTCAGTTTCCCATATTTTTATTTTAAAAAGCAAAAGGGGCCCAATCAAGGAGGGGAGGGGGGCATACGTCGTTTTTATTACTACAAAATAAAATCCAATCACACATAAAAAACTGAAAAATTTTGTTTTTAAAATTCGGCCCCCTGCCTACGTAACCTCGCTATGAAAAAAATAAACACGGCTAGGACAAAGGGCCCAGGCTTTGCTGAGGCGTATGCAAGGGGGCCCCTAGGCATATACTTCCCCAAATTTTTAAAAATTACCATGTTTATTTGATATGCCTAGGTCTACATTAATGCTGAAGAAAATCCTAGGCCCCTAGTCCGTAATCCCTTTAAATCCGTAGGCCTGGGTCTAATTTCAATACCAGAAACTAGGCCCCGGTTTTATACTTAAACGGCGCCATGTGCTTTCAGCTCTTTTTTTTAAAATATTCCGGGCGTTCCCGTTTTATTGTCAAAAATTTTAAAAACAAAAAAAAATTTTGCTTTTGAATAAAATTATTTGAAATAGGCCGCAGGGCCCTGCTTACATAAAACAAAAAACTTTAAAAAAAATCGGGAAAGAATACAAATTTGAAAATTTGCAGACCCTTTCCTTTAAACAAAATTTTATTTCAAACTCCGCCCCGGCCCTTAGCGAGGGGCCACTAGCCCCCTAACAAGCAGTTTCGGAAAAAGTATCTATAGTGGACCCGGGTTTTTGGGTGGTTGTGCAGTAAACCGATCTGCGCGGAGCTTTGCGTGAAAAACCCCCCAATTTGCGCAAGTGTGTGAAATTTTGGCCCTTGCAAAAATACAATGTTGTAACAAGCGTCGGGTGCTTCCCCCGTGAAAACCAACCATTCTTTTCAAATGCCCAATCGATGAATGGGCCCAATTTTTGGTTACAAGTACATGCGGGGTTTTTTGTTTTTTTTATTTGAAATTTTAGTCTGCTTTCATGTAATTTGTGGCGCGAAATTTTTAAAACGGGATGTAGCGCGAAAATGCGGTCGAAACATACGTACGAAAAGAAAGGGTGGGGACAGCCCTCAATTTTATGAAATTCGGGTGGTGTTGAGGAGGGACAACAAGAGTTCCCATGTCTGTAGGCAAAAGACACAAAAAAAAACGGACTTGCACCTTTCCATTTTATTTATGGGCGTACCCTTTTAAAACTTTTGGGGTTTTTTTCTTGTTCCATAAACCCTACCCCACCTCCTCTCGAGAGTAGATGGCACAAACACCCCACACCCCCAATCCTGTCACACCCTATAATACACTTTCATGTACACTTGAAATGATAAAAAAAGGCCCCCCTCGAATGCGAAAAGCCCGACCCCAATTTCAAGAGATGGGCCCGATGGACTGTGGGATTTTGTAAAAGGGCGAGGGGTTTCCCAACGAAAAGCCAACAAACTGTGGGGGGTGGGGTGGGGTAGGGCTATGCATCCCCCCGAGCGGTCCACCTTCCCATCCCCCAGGGAAACCTTTTTTTTTACTTGCAAACCACATGTGGCCGAGGGTTTTGTGTGCTCTTTGCGAAGCGGGGCCAAAAAGAAAAACCCGGGGTCCGGGTTTTAAAGGAGAAAAAAAAAAACCCTTTTTTTTGGCCCCGGGCCTACCAACGCCTCCCACGATGGTTTTGTTTGGTCGCAAAACCGCCGAAAAAGCGGGCTTTTACTTGTTTGGGAGGTGAAAATTTTTAATTTTCCAAATTGAGACGGGGGTGTGGGGGTTTTGGGGAAAAAAAAAGTCATTCTTTAGCAAAAATTCGATTGATGGGATTTTTGGGTTTTAACTTTCCCCCTTTTCATCCTAAATTTTTCCCAATTTTAAATCATGTACACATGGCAAAAGCAATGTTTTACTATGCTTTGCCCTTGTTTTTACTGTGGCAATTTTTTCATTTTCATCAATAGTTGATAGTTGTGGTCGGGGCCGTACCTAAAAGGTTTTGTGCAAAAAATTAAAAAATAGGAAAATTTTGTAGGTTTTTGCAAGTGAAAATTAATTTTTTTCTTTTTACTGTGTATAGTTAGAATGTTTTTGAAAGCACCATGGGCATTTATCAGAAAATCCCCGGACGCAAAAGACTGGAGCCTTTTAAAACTTTCCCTCGTTTTGGGCCCTTTCCCAAAGGGGGGGGGGGGCGATTTTTGTCCCAAAAAGAGACCTACAAACCCCCACGGATCTTTTCCAAAACCCCAAAAAAAAATTACAATAGCTGACTGACGTGGACATCTCGGGGATGCTTTTCTTTTTTTTAAAAAGGCACAAAGCGTAAAAAACACCACTCGAATTTTGGGGTATAATTGAAATTTGACCCCACCACAATAGTCCCGCAGCCATCTTTAAAAAATTTGGATGTTTTTTAAAAAATAGTTTTTCATTTGTATTGGAAATAGTTTTGGGTGTTTTAATGCCAAGGGAGGAAAAAAAAAAAAATTGAAGAAAAAATTTAAGCGAAAAAAAACACACCCCATTGGGGGGTTTTTGGATTTGGGGTTCTTTTTGGTCTGTAAGAAAGGGGTGGTTGCGGTGACAAGCCAATCCAGCCCCCATCCCCCCCCCCCCTTTTCCCCGACGCCCCCGGGCTGTGGCACCTTTTAAGGGTGGCTTTCACGATGTATCTCTGATTATCTGTTTTTTTGGGGAGTTGTTAATAAAAAAAAAAACTAACGTTTATTTGTTTTGTACCAGATGTCAAAACCCAAACCCAAAAAAGGGCCCGAGCAGGGGGTTTTGGGGTTTCCCTGCAGGGGCCTTTAAAATTGGGACGCAAAGTACCCCCCAACGGCGACTTGCCCCTTCAGGCGGGGGAGGCGCCCCCAAACACAAAGGGCGGGCTGGTGGGGGTTTAGGGTACCGTTTTCCGTGTGGGAGTAGAGGGGGTGCGGGGCATAGTATGTATGCGGGATTGGGGTTTCCCACAGGAGTAGCTTAATATCGGTGCGTTTTGAAAGTGCCCAGCATTTCGTTAGAAACTCTGCAGGGAAACGGGCCCATTTTGGGCCAAAATTTTTTTTTTAACTCTATTTACGTAAAAAAACTAGAAACTTTGTTTTTTGAGTTTTCAAAAATTGAAAACCTAATATGGTCTTTTTAAAAAATTAGGGTGTTGGGGTTTCTATATGTTAAAATTTTTCCCTTCCCACTCAAAAACCTTTATAAAAAAACAAAAAAAATTTTTTTAAATGAAAAAGTACAAAAACATTAGTTTTTTAAATTTTCAAAAAAATTTTACAATTTATTTGTTTATTTTTAAAAGGGGGGGGTTATATGTGGGTTTACCGCTAAAAACTACTAAACTACAAATGCATGTTTTTGCGCTATTTCATTTCCTTTTCGGGCCCCAGCAAGTGGCGACTCTTCAACACGTTTTTTGGATTTAACGGGGGGGTTATTTATTTTTTGAAAAAAACCATTTCTTTTGGGCCTGAAATGAAATTTTTTTCCAATAATGCAGAAACCACACAATGCAAAAGCCTATAATAGGGATTTGATTTTAGAAACAGCAACAGTATAAGACTTATCGATTTATTTGTGAAAGGTTTTGCTTCAATCCGGGTTAATATTAATTTTTTAAGTTTTAGCCCAATGAGAACCGTACGTGGAAAAAATCAAAATACGCCCATTTACATTTTTGGGTGAAAAGCAATGCTAAATTGGTAATATGATTTACAATTTTTTTTAAAATTTTACATCACGCCGCACGCTGATGTGAACTTTACTTTAAAAATGTTCTCAATCATTGTAAATATGGCACAAAAAAAAATTAAAAACTTTTTAAAATTTTTCGTTTTTGAAAAGCCTTGTTTTGGGTCAACCCACATCATTGGTTCTTTTTCCGAGCGTTCCTTTAAATTAGCCCTTTTGGATGACCCACGTCACAAAAAATTTGTTTTTTTAAAATGCGCAAAAACGCAAGCCAATTTCAAAAAAAATGTAAAAAAAATTATTCCGTGCTTAAAAAATTAGGAAAGTTTTTTTTAACAAGTGGGTTGTTAAATCAAATTTAAAAAGTCCCAGGGGTTTTAGCTTTTGAAAACCCGGTAACATAATTAAAAATTTTGAAATCAACTGGGGAAATAAAACCCCCCAGTCTTAAGCGGCCTTGAGCTGTTTGCCCCAAAACCAAAACAGAGTTTTGGGGATATGGCGTTATTAATTCGGTCTACTAGGTTCTTCTATTTTATTATTGGGGTTTTTTTGGGGATAGCTTTGATAAAATCAAATAAGTAGACAAACAGTTTTAAAACAAAAAAGGGACTGTGTGAATTTCCCAGAAATAATAAAATGTAAATAAAGGACTACAAACAGACTATAAATTAAAAACCGTACGCTGTACAAGCAGTATTTTGCATTCGGGTTTTTTCCCCTGTGAGCCTTCCAAAATTTAAATGATTGAAGGTTTTTGTAAATTCAAATCCAAAAATTATTCCCCCGGGTTCAACAATATTTGGGAAAATCGTTTTAAATTTTTATAAATATTGTGTTTATTTTAAAGGGGGTTTTAAAAACATTTTAAATTTCCCCGTTAGTGGAATTTCAAAATTTCCTTTGAGGCCAATAAAGAGTGAGATTGGCACATACTCGGGGTTGCCGGGGCAACTATACAAAAAGAGTGTGGGGACGAAAATGGTGCTAGCCGGTTTTGTAGCGAACAGCTGTCCCAGACACATTTCCCTAAACTAAACAAAAAATTCTTGGGACGCCAAGAAAACCCCCTAGAGATAAGGGGGTTCTCCCGGGACTCCATGAGTGTACTGGCCCCCAGCATAAACCCGCCTGACTGAAGAGAGTTTCAGGTAAATTTGTTTTGAAACTGTGAGTAGTTACAAACTACAATGCTTGTTTTGGGCCCCCTTTTTTTTTGCCTTTTTAGCCCAGGGGAATGGCCCCACTTTGGCGAAAAGTTTTTTTTGAGTGACAGGATGGTTATTTATGTTCGAATTAACAATTTTATTGGGCCACAGAGTAAAACTGTTTCCCCCCCCCCAACTAATTCACAAAACCCCCCTCAACCCTAATACATGTTTTTTTGTTTGCTATGAAACGGGGAACAAATAAGACACTATGTTTTTTTGTGTAAACTTTTTTAAGCTTGAATCAACCATTTATTTTTAAGGGTGGGGGCCCCCAAAAAGAAAACGTACACAGCACAATCATAATCGTGCTTACATTTTAAATTCGATGGGAAAATGCTAAATTTTAAGTTGATCTGCAAAGGTCATCGGTTTTATATTTGGATTAGCCTACACACGATGTGGAAAAAAAATATTTACGTAAAAGCATTAAAAGGGGAAAGCAATCTTTTTTTAACCCAGGGGGTATATACGTGTCCCAAAATTTAAAAAAGACAAAATTTTAAAATTTTAAAATTTTAAATCAATTTTTAGTCGGGGCCCGGGAAACAATCGGTTTCCCATCCGCGCGTTTTCTTTTTTTTTCCCACTGCAGGGATCCCCCGTCACAAAAAATACTTTGGAAAATCAATTGCGGGAAGGCCATGGAAAGTTAAAAAAAAAGTGTTGCAGTTTGGAGGGGCGTTTTTTTGTTTAAAATTTTCACGACTGTCAATACGAAATAAACTTAAATATATTGCCCTTTAAAAATTTTCTCCCCCGGGAATTGAACCCCCGGGCCGGTCTCCCCTTGTTTGGGGCGATTCGGGGGGGATGCTCTTACCAAAAAGATTGGAGGGGGGCCCGGGCGTCCCTGATTTCGGGCCCCTTTGGTAGTTATAATTATTTTTTTTTTGGGGGTTTAAGTCAAGGGTCGAGGGAATCAAATAAAAAAATGGGGGAACATTTTGGGCACCACACCCAAAAAAAATCCAAAAAGTTAAAAGGGGAAAATACACGTGGGAAAAACTAAAACCGATCCTTAACAAACTGTATTTTGCATGGGCCAAAAATCCTCATTGCCCATGAAAGATATCCAAAACTAGGTTTTTTTTTTTGTGCCTTTCAAGAAAGACGTGGTTTTTGCAAAAATAGTCCACCCCTGTCCCCACCCCCCTCTACAGCAAACAATTTCTCTTTCAATAGTAAGATAGGGTTCCCCAAAGGGCCCTGCATCGTGGTAAAAACTTTGGGCCCCACAAAACCCTATGCGTGGCAAGTCTTTACATTATTTGACCGCGCTATCCAATCACGTATCATTGTTAATTTTGAAATTGTTTTTTTTGCCATGGCCCAAAAACCTATAACCAACATTTTCGGATGACCTAAATACCGGGGTCGACGGGCAAAAAATGTAGATTTTCCACGTCATTGTCATTAGAAAATTTTTTTAAAAATACCTTTTAACTTCAAAAGATAATTTTTTTCTTTTAAAATTGCTCCATTCTAAACTATTTTCTTTTTTTGACCCGTTTTTTTATTTAATTTTATTTTTTGGGGGGTTTAATGCCCGGAGGGTTTCCCGATTGGGGGAAAAGGTAAAATACAAAGCCAAAGTAAAGTTTTTAAAAAGGTTTCTAGTTACCACGTTGAAAAACCCTTTTGAATATAAAAAAAGAAAAAAACATTAGGTGCAGTAAAAAGGTTTTGTACAATAAAGAGATGTTTATAAAATATAAAACATTGGACTGTTTTTAATATTAAATTTAAAAAAGTATTTATTTCAATGAGATTTTTTCCCATTTCTTTATAAATCTTTTCAAAAACTTAATTAACAATTAAAATACCACAACAGGCAGGAAAAAAAACATTTTACAAATTATTATAAATATGGCTGTGCATTAGTACCAAGTTATTATTTTTATTTTATTTTAATTATTCATGTGTGGCCAAAAACAACAGTGTGCCGTCCCCCCCAGTGTGGTGTTAAAAAAATCCCCTCCCTTTTTGAAAAAGCTTGTGTCCATCAATTGCATCACTAGAGCAATAGCTTCAATTTATACATCAATAACTGTTCAACTTGGTAATTTAATGCTTTTTTTTCCATAATAAACCTTTTTTTTTAATAATGTGGTACTAATGCACAGCCATATTTATAATAATTTATAAAATGGTTCTTGTCCGGGTCTGTTGTGCCTTTTTAAATTTTTTAATTTTTTTTTGATAAAAGGGTTTCTGTAAAAATAATCGAAAAAATCACATTTTAAAGTAAATATTTGTTAAATAATAGTGATTTATATTTATAACGTTACCACCTGTTACATAGTTTCATTTTTTACAATAAAGAGATATATACCGATCTGGAATAAACAGATAGACAATGTGAAAATATGGAAACAAAAATTGGGTTCACATTGGTTTTTAAAACTATAAAATATTAATGTGCGTAATGGTGGGCCCTTTCCCCCCAGTTCAGCTGGAAAATTTCCTAGGCAAAAAAATTGGTTTATATCGTATAAAAATCAGGAAAAAAACGGGAAAAAATAAAATTAAAACCCATTTAAAAATTTAAAAAATTGATACATACAAAGGAAAATGTTGGAAAAAAACCTACTCCTTGGGGAAAAATAAAAAAAAAATAGTACACCTTTTTTAAAAATTTAAAAACGGCCCAAATTTTTTACAAGTATTTAAAAGTCGTGACTTGTGGGGCGTGATTTTAGAAATTGGGAACCCTTAAAAATTGTTGCTTTTAGCAACTATGTTTAAAGAATAAAGAACATAGTGGGGGTTTCGAGGAATGTCCAAATGCCAAACAGGGATCTGGTCTGGTTGCGAAGCCCCAGCCGCTGGAGGCCTATCCGGGAAATTTAAAATTTTCAACGGGCCCCTAAACCCCGTTTTTAGAGTCTACACATTTCCAAAATGCCCATGCGAATCACAAAAATTTTCATTGTGCAAAAAGGGGTTGGGCTTTTTAAGTTTGTAATTAAACCCATGTAAATACAATTTTGGGAAGGTTGCTCCCCCCTTGTATTTTTCTTCAATCGATCACTTTTTTTTTGAGGGGGGGGGGGGTTCAACCCCATAACCCATAACACCCCCCCCCCTCGTCCCCTTGGATACGCCACCGAAATAAACTACTAATACAAAAACAAAACAAAGTTTCAAAATCATGTGTTTTGGGGTTATCCCTAAAAGGCTTTGGGGCACCCCTTTTTCAAATAATAAAAAAAATTTTGTTCAACTTTAAAATGGAAATCCCAAATTTCTTATTCAGGGGGATAATACACAATAGGGGTTTGATAATTATAAAAAACCCTATTAACCTTTTTTTTCTGCAAAGGTACTGAACTCTATAGTTTATTGGGGAAAGGGGGGGTAAAATGATCGGGTTTTCGGGTTTTTTTTGGGTTTCGTGTGTATTGGTAAAAAAAAATTTTAAAATTTACTTGATATGTAATTTGATTTTTAATGAATGCTTGGGCTCAAATTTTGGCTTCTTTGGGGGGGGGGTGGTCTGTTTTACCCAATTTTTTTAAGGGGGGAACACAAACAAATTTTTTTGAGTAGAAATAATTTTTGGTTTTAAAAATTTTTGGGAAAAAAAAAGATGAAAGTTAACATATCGACAAAAAACCGACAATTTAATTTGACGACGATTTTGGGCCCCCAAAAAGGGGGTTTTACTCCAAAAACAAAATAATAAACCCCCCCCCTCTGAAAAATAAAAAGTTTTTGGGTTTGACCTTGATACACTTTTCACTAAAAAATTTGGGCCCCCCCCCCACAACCCCAAAAACACACACAAAACGCATGCAATTTTATTTTTTTGTTTACGAAAGTAAAACAGCACAAAACTGGGGCCCTAAGCGGAAGAAAAGGCGTAGAAAAAACCCCCACCTCCCCCACATAGGGTCCAACCCCCTATCTTTCACCTTTTGGGTTGGGTTTTTTGAGAGTGAGACATTTCTTTATCCTTTAAAACCCGGGAGTCAAGGGGGTTCCCCCAAAACTCAAGTAAACATTGGAGAATTTTTCTCGTAAACGGGAAAAAGAAACGGGGCCATCCATCAACACGGGCAATTAGCCTAAACATATTAAAAAACCCCAAATTTGTAGTTTAAAAAGTACTGTTTTTTAAATTTTATTCAACGCAAATTTTTTCACATTGGTTTATAATTATGAAAAAGTATGAAAAATCGTTTGGGCGGTTTGGGTTAAGTTGGCCCGCTTCCAATTTCAAAGGCCAGGGTTCGATTCCCAAATTTTGGGCAAATTTTTTTTATACCCCTTTTTATGTTATTTTGGGGTCCATCAGTTCTTAGGAATGTGTAAAACCCCCGGGGGACTTTGGGCTCGGGGGACGTCCCAAACAAGATGCCCTGATAAATTATAATGTTACAAAAACCGGTAAAGCAAGCAGTATAAGATGGGCTTTAAATTTTGGGGTGGCCCTGACGTAAAAATACCTTTTAAAATGTTTGTCTGTATACACACTTACATGTAATCAGTGGGCGTAACAACGGGAAAGGGGGAAATTTGGCCAAGGGGGGCGAGGGGGGCGAGGGGGAGGGCAACATTTATTTAAAAAATTTAAATTTTTTCTTTGATATTAATAAATGCTGACCCATTTTTCCCTTTTTTAAATTTTTTTTATTTTATTTTTTGTTTAAACAAAATTGTTCAAAAAAAAAAAAAAATCCCACCACAAATTGGAAAACGGGCATTTTGACCCCACTATGCGCCTAAAACCCCGTAAACAAAAAGGGGGGGGGGAAAACCCCCCCTCAGACCCCCCTTGTTAAACCCAAAAGGGCCCCCTTAAAAACCCCCAAAGAGCGTATACCCATTAAAATTTTTAGTGGATAAAAAACCACCGGGGCTATCACTGTAAAAGTGGACCTAAAGTACCCCTTTTTTAGTTTTTGCTGGCCCTTGAAACTTTGGAGGATACAATAATGTTTGCCCCCGTGAAAAACAAAGGGGTAAGTTACACCAAGTATTTTAATAAAATGCAAATTTGGGGGGGCCAATGGAAAAATTTTAAATAAATTTGGGAGGGGCTCGGGTTCGAATCCCGTTTACAACCCCGTCCCCGATTAAATTTTTACTGTAGTATTTATTTTATTGTACTATCTTTTGCTAGATAATATTTAAAAAATGCAGTGATGGCAATAAAAAAGGCTAAATTAAAAATTGTGTCCTGACCGGGGATCTTACCCGGGGTTTGCTAATAGCAGTTTTAGTGGTGTGTACCCCCGTGGGCCAGATTTTTTCTAGACTTTGGGGCCCAAGTCCGTCACACTTTTTTACCAAAAAACATTTTTTTCATGTTTTATGGGCAGCCTTTTTTAATAATAATAACATTGTACTTATTTTAAATGTTTGCGGAATGTTTTTCCCTTTTTTGGGAAAACCCTCATTCCAGAGAGTAAAAACACGGTGAGTCACGCGTGAAACCCCACTTTTTTTCGTAATTGGGCGTGAACGTGACTGCTTTTAAAAAGTACCGTGAATTTGCGTGATAAAAGTTCCGGCCACGGGGGGGTTAAAAAAAACCCCTGACCGCGTGACCCCTAAATTTCTTTGCGCAAAAAGCCCTTTAAACCGCGAGACTAGCCCCCCCCTCCTCTTAGGGTCGCTTGAGTGTTTGCACCGTGCCCTAAAAAATTCACCCAGAATACGTGGGGCGAAATGGAAAAAATTAAAAAACCCAACCCTTTTGTTTTTAGTGGGGTGTCAATCCCCTTGTATTTATATTTGTTTTACCACTCTCTCGAGGGGGATCAAGTGAAGGCGGGGTTTGTGCCATATTTGACAATGCGGAGAAATTTCAAAAAGGGCCGGTTGGGGGGAGATCCGATTAGAAGAGTGCTCCTCGAAAAAACCATTAAATTTAACGATTGTGATTGCGCCCTGAGTGCTTAAAAAAGGGTTTTTTGTCGTGGGGTGAAACGAGTATAGCTACCTGAAAAAAAATTTTGTGGGTCGTTTTTTTAAATTAAATGAAAATTTAATTTTTATTCGTGCGTGAAAGGGGCGTGATTCAGAAAAAGAGTTTAGTGGGGGTTTACGTAGTGAAAAAAATCACCGACCACCTTAATCACGACTTGGTTTTTTTCCCCCCCAAATTTGGAGGGTCGACTAGATTGGCGTTTTTTTTGGGCAAGGAAAAAGCTTACGTGTGTAGAGTGTGTGGGGGTGGCCGGATGATGGTTGCGCGGGACGGGTTAAACCCCTTGGGGGGCTCGGTCATACCCCGAATATAAAGTAAAAAAAGCAAAAATTTCCACCGAAGGTGATTTTTTAATACTTTTTTGAGCACTTTCTTTGCTTGGGGGTGCAAGAGAGGATGCCCTAAAAGCGCGTGGTCTCGCGTTGGTTTACCCGGCCCTGGGGATTTTTTGCTAAAGGGCCCTTTTAGAAGCTGTTCCCCCCCCCCCCCCAAAGCCAAATTTTCGGGGTAATTAAGAAAAAACCGAAAGGGTTTTTTTAACGTGGGTGGTGCTCGTAGGCCAGGGCCTCCCAAACCGGGGACTAGTATTGATAGCTTCTTTTACCCCTTAAAAGCACCAGGGCCCCCATTTAAATTTTCAAATTTTTTTCCCCGGGTTTGGGCAAGGGTCAAGAGAATTACGAGGTTTCCAAAGTCCAAAACCGATTCATGTACGTTGAGGCCCAAAACTCGAACCCTTTCCCTACCCCCAAACCCCAGCCAAATTTTCTCCCCAACGCCAAGAAAATTTTTGGCGGGGGGTAGTGGGCCCCCTGTTTTTGACGGGACTGAACCTGTAGGCACCCCAAATTTGGGCCCATTTTTTTCCACCGCCTTGGGGGGTTTGCACTTGTTAGTGGGGGCCTTCCCCTTGGGACGTGGAAAAATTTCACCCCCAAAATTTTTTCAATGCTATTTGGCCCTTTAAAATTTGAAAGGCCTCGCCTCGCTAGCAAAAATTCTTACCCCAGGCGTTTGTCATTTGGCCGCCCTTTTTTTCCCCCAATTCCCCCTACAAGCCCCGGCCCCCCTTTGGCCGGGAAATTAAAGTGGTTGGGGCTGGGCTATTTCACAAACGAAAAAAACCCTTTGGTTTCCAAAATACCCCTGATAAAACCATTCGAGATTTAAAATTTTCCCGGTATTTCGCTCTGTGGCGAAGCGCGGCCCACCAGAGACTCGAGGTACCCACGACCGCGCGCCTGCTTTCACCTGGAGATTTGCGTTCGAATTGGAAAAGGGTTTTAGCGTCTCAAAATACTGTTTGATTGTTTAAACCGGCCCTGTGGTAAAACCCGCGGCTGTACCTTTGGGCGTCAACTTGGCACCCCCCTTTTGCGCACTAAAAGCTGTCACTAGTTTAACATTTAGTGCTCAAAATTTGTGTTGCGCAACGCCCCAACCCGGGGGCCCCCGAAATTTGTGCACGGGTTTTTTTAGTAAAAATTACCAAATTTGGTTGCGGGTGCCAACTTTACCCGGCAACCCCCCCTTCGACACATTTCTAAACATGTTTTTTTGCCCCCATTTTGGGGTTTTGATGAAAGGAAATTTTTTTGCGTTTTCCAAATTTTTGAGGAAGGTAAAGCGGTATATGCCGGTTTAAAACTTCTTTTACGTAAATTTAGGGTAAACGAAAAAAACCAGTAGTGGGGGAAAACGTTTTTTTACAAGAACAATTTGGGCCCCTGTGGGCCAAACGTACCCCTTCGAAATCCATGGCGAAGGGAAATTTTGCAATGCCAATGGAAAAATTTGCCCTGCCCCCCGGGAATTGCTTCAGGAAAATTAGTATATCCCTAAAAATAATTTTCTTGTAGGCCTAGGCCTAGTCCTATGCTAAACCTGGGGATTAGGTTTTGCCCTGGGCCCCCAAGGCCTTTGCTTAGCCATTTTGTAAAAAACCAAAATTTGGCCCATCTACCTTTCGCTAGCCTAGGGTTACTACCCCCACGCTTAGACCCATGCCCTACCCTAGGCCCCCCAATTTTAAATTGCAATCTTTTAAATAGGCCACGTAGAAAACATACACTGCCCACCAGACCTCAGTCCACCACCAACCCCCACCCCACGTTGGCTCCCTCCCGGCACTTTTTTCCCGGAGGGGGAGGGATCGTGGGGCCCGGGTTTTATGTCCCGGGCTTTCCGAACTCCAGTCTCGCTGTCGCCACGCTCCTCATCGCGCTGTGTGGTGACATCAAACTAAGCCCCGGGCCACTTACCAACAACAAAAACAACACCATCCCACGTCTGAGCCAGCCACACACAACAAAGAATAATTGCAAAAGTAATAATAAGGGGTCACAACGCAACCTCTTAATGTTCTATATGAATGAGCGTAACATTTACAGTAATAAACTCCCAGACTTCAATCTAGCTTTTTCTTGACAATAAAGGATTTAATTTGTGTAACCGAAACCTGGCTTTCCGATAATGTCCTCGAGGGTGAGATACTGAACGATCAGTATGAAGTGTATCGTAGAGATCGCGGGCATGCTGAGAACACTAGAAAGAAGTCAGGTGGAGGTACGTTAGTGGCAATCTCAGCAAATCTTAAATCACGCCATAGGCCCAACCTCGAAAGTAACTGTGAAAAAGTGAGGACGGAGCTTGTTCCTCGGCTGTGGATAACTTCCCCCTCCACTTAATACAGACATACTCGAAGAACTAAATGTTACTCAGGACGGGAGAAAATTTCATTTCATGTTGAGATTTTAACCTGCCAGGTATTAGCTGGTGAACGGACGAAGATTTCAGCCGTGAACTTCAAGCCGTTGTTACCAGCCCGTCCACTGTAAACACAGAATTCCTGGAAATAATGTCCCGAGTTCGACCTGTCACCGCATAATGGGAACGCTACCTGCAATGTCCACGCTTTAGACCTAATCATAACAAACAAGAAAGATGTCGTGCTGGAAATTTAGTAAAAACTTTAAGACCTTTTTTTTGCCGTTTTTCGTTCGTTCCGTTTTTTTTTCGTTGTGTAAACAGAGTGTTAAAAGTGGAAGGTGTTCAAACTGCACCAAGCAAAGGAAGACGCATTGTCGCCCACTCTAAAAGAAGCCCAACAGGCAAGCAATCTGTGAACAACGCACAACAAGATGAAAAATAAAACAGCTAATGTTGGTACAAGACGTCGCCACAAAGTGGAACTCACAAGTTGACATGATGCAATCATTTGTTTCAAACAAAGCAGCTGTCAATGCCGCATTGATGCCGATCCCGCCACAGAAAACCTGTTCCTAACCACTTTCGAGGAGAAGAAGATGAAGGCACTTTGCGAGTTGCTTGAACCATTTAAGAGGCAACGAATTATTTGGGAGTAAAAAAATACACAACTGGTTCTGTCACATATCCACTCTTATTTTTTCGTCTTGCACGAAGAACGACAATGTGCTTTCCACTTCAAGTAGAAGTGAGTGCCCAGGTGACCCGTCTTGCACTAAGAACGACAATATGCTTTCCACTTCAAGTAGAAGTGAGTGCCCAGGTGACCCGTCTTGCACCAAGAACGAGAAACCAGAATTCCAATTAGTTGGGCGGCGTATTGTGGATATGCCTTACTTTATTAAACAGGTTCAAGAGCTCAACAACCATTCCCCGATGATTGTCTGCAACTTTTCTAACATGGAAGTAGTGGACGAAATACGTCGCGGCTTCGACACGGCCCTAAAAGTTAATTGCGCGATGCGTAATACAACAGAGTACTTGTATACTGATAAAGACAATATACAAAAGACTTAAACAGAAACAGAAACAGAAACAAAAACAGAAACGTAAACAAAGACACACAACGACAAAGAGAGTGAAACAATTGATGTAAACAGTGCAGCAGTAGCTGGAGCAAAAGCGATTGGAATAGGACAAAAAAAACTTCAACATTTGACTCGTCTTGTTAGGCGGCGTCACAAATAGTAAAAGGTCCTCTTTGGGACGGAAGAAACATCACAGATTCAAGATAATTGGGCAGGCTGACGCTAGAGAAGCTAACTCCACAACACATCGAGGCGTACTGAATACATCGTGATCGGGCCGGGGGATGTTTTCGTCTTGCGCTGCGAGCACATGCGCACTGGCGGCGGTGGGTGTGGCGTTATACATGAGCAGCAATTGTCTACTCCGGCAACCAATCGGCGCGATGATACGACAGCGCGGCATTTTTAAGCATGGCAAACCGTCATCATATCATATCAAAATACTTTAATCGATTATCATATCATATCACTGAAATCAATAATCGATCAATATTTCGATTATCGACGGCAACCCTATATATTATATATTTAACGTCTATCCATCTCAGTTATATTTATAAACTGATTTACAAAGGAGGACAACTAAAAAAAGTAGTGGTAATTCATATTATATTAATTATGTATACTTTTTACTATTTAGCTTTAATAACCGTTAATTTGAAAATTGAGCAGGTCTTGGGAAAAAAAAACAAGATGAGAGGTGTGACTTTCTGGCAAACTAAAATTAGAAGCTTCCCTCTTTATCCGCTAGATTGCATTGGTATTGTTTTGCATTGCGGATTATATATAAACTTGTTTCAATTTGTTTTTCAGATGCTGTCAGATTCATTCCAGTGCTTAAAGACGCAGATGACAAGACCGTCGAGACGGCAATTAAAGAGTGGTTCCGCCATGCTAAACAACGACTGAAGCAGTAATCCAAGGTAGCCTAATTGAGTTTAGAATAATATTTTTTGAGTACTACACACCTCCTATGCACCCTCCTATGCCCCAAGTTTGGATATTGAAAAATGCTTAGCAAAGCCATTGTGGCATGCATTTAGTGAGTGTGACACCGTTTCATCCTTTTCTGGAAGAGGAAAAAGTCGGTAATGGACACTTGGTAGCACTTTGGTGATGAAACATCCGTCTTCACAGAACTGTCAAAAGCTCCAAAGGAGGTTTCTGATCAACAGTTCGCCCTTTTGGAAAAGTTCACTGTACATCTTTTTGACCGAAGATGCCAAACAAACACCGTTAATGACTGTAGAAAATACCTGTTTACAAGGAAAAGTAGACCCCTTGAAAACATTTCACCGACAAAAGCCGCTCTTTGGAACACGTTAAAAGAGCTGCGTATCAAGCAGGTCATGTGTGGGGTCAGTGTTTAGTCCGAATAGCAGTCCTACCATCACCGTCATCTTGGGGTTACCGCAACACTTCTGATGGTTACAGACCCTGTTGGACAGATCTTCCTGAGGTACGTAACTTTATTGAAAATTTAATAAAATAAAAAGTAAACATTTACAATATAAATTCGGCGGCGTAATATGACCGGCCTGGTGAACTGCAAAGATGGCGGTGGAGGGCTCTATTTGTTGTTATTGTTGTTGTGGTTGACCACCACCAGTGCAGCAGTGGCTGGAGCAATGGCGATTGGAATAGGACATTTGCAACTACAGGAACTAGAAGCTGCCATGCCTTTAATTAATCTTGTCTACACTACATACTGGCCTGGATATGCATCAGGAAAAAAAAGAGGTGGAGGTGAAGATGAGATAATCATGAAACCACAAAGTGTTATAGATAATAACAAGGGTAAGGGTGGGGTGGACCGCCAAGATCAGGTACTACCCAGCAAACACAAATGTGATGTACCGGCCGGTGCCCGCTCGGGCTGCTCGTACGGGCCCCGGCCGGGCTGCCCGTACGGGTCCCGCCTAGGAGTGTCCCCTCGGCCGTGACGGGGGACCGTACGGGCTACCAGTAGCTGCCCCGGCCATAGCCCGTGCGTGCCCCGTTGTTTAGAAACCGCTTGATGCCCGGCCGGTGCCCGGCCGTTAACCGTATACTCTCGCCCTGTCCACGCCCGCACGGTCCCCTGCCTATGCCCGTCCATTGACAATATCTAACGTAGCATCCGTAGCGCGATCTGTGAGCTAAATGTTAAACCTAAATTAAAAAGTTTGATTGATAAAATATCACTATTATATCGCTTTATTGTCTCAAGCTGTGACATCAGTTGATTGCCTGTAGGTGGATATTCAACACATTTAAATTACAAGTTGTTATAAAATTTCAAGTGTAAGTGTCTCGAACTCGATCCAGCAGCACGCGTCTCCATCTGTAAGCCAAGCCGTTAACCGTTACGCCACGGAAGAACTTGATGCTTGGAGGGAATAACCACCTATAGATACAACAGCAAATCGACTTGACTGAATTACAGTAACTAGGAAGCTTCGCAAACGCTTTTTCAGGCGCGTTGTTGGATGAGCGTAATCGTTTAAAAACGTAAAAAGTATAAAATTGCGATTTTCATAAGAAATAATTATTCAATTACACTAAAATTTCACGCAAATATATAAATTCATAAAATTAAGGTTCTGTAAAAAATTATTACAATCGGAAGCATGTCGATGTTATAAGTCGAAGAAATTTAAAAAAATAAACAAAGTCGTAAAATTTCCATTATCATGAGATATAATTTTTTGATTGCGCTCTAATAACACACGAATATATAAATTCATAAAATTAAGGTTCTGTAAAAAAATCATTACAATCGGATAAGCATGTAGGTGTTATAAGTCAAGGAAATTTTAAAATTCGAAAAAAATCGTAAAATTGCGATTTTCATAAGAAATATTTTTTCGATTGCGCTCAAAAATGTGGCAGTTCTAAGTTCAGAGATTTCGAAGGTCCCAGAAAATTTCATCGCAATTGGAGAATCGGTTTAGCCGGAATCGTGCTAACAGTCAGACAAAAATACAGAAAGAAAGAAAAAAAACATTCCGGATTTTTTTTCTCCAGTGTAGTGAAATGGAATCTTCGCTTCGCTCGCTACGCTCATTCAATTGTGCGCTTTCTCTATGGCCCATCAGTATCGCCTTTTAACTATTTTGGATGTGTATGAATAGTGTTCAATATATTACACAAATAGTATGCAGTTTATTTTTTAAATGGGTGCACTAAATTATTATGCTATTCCAAGCCGTTTCTGTTTTGAAGCGCATGTTCGAAATTGTGTTCCTGTAGTTGATACAGGCCGAGGCGGGTGCAATGAAAAATAAATTATGCTGTCCGATGCGAGCTAATGATACTTTCATAAGATAACGTACTTATTCTATGGTTATGCAACCAAAATTAAATGATTTATTAGAGATTTTCTATCTTTTTTTTTCTTTGGAAAAAAAAAACTATAGTATACGTTTTTGCATTTCTTTAAACTGTATTACAAGAAAATTTAAGCAGGCCAAAAGCTATATATTGAAGCAATGATAAAACTAGGAAATTCGCAAACGCTTTTTCGGGGTGCGTTTTGGGTTTGAGCGTAATTGTTTAAAAACAAAAAAAAAGCGAAAAATTGCGATTTTCAAAAAATAAAATTTTTCGATTACGTTAAAAATTTACAGAATTTATTAATTTATAAAATAAAGGGTTCTGTGAAAAAATTTTTACAATGAGAAAAAGAATGTACGTGTTATAAGTCGAAAAAAAAAAAAAAAAAACCCCAAAATTGCAATTATTTAAAAAATAATTTTTTGATTGCGCTCAAATTTCACACGAATATATAAATTTAAAAAAAATTAAAGGTTCTGTTAAAAAATTACAATCGAATAAAGCGTAGGTGTTAAAATCGAAAAAAAAATTTTAAAAATCAAAAAAAAATCGTAAAATTGCGTTTTTTCATAAGAAAAAATTTTTCGATTGCCTAAAAAACTGGCGTTCTAAGTTCGAGATTTAAAAGACCACCAAAAAATTTCATACAAGGAGTATGGGGTTTGCCGGAATCGGTTAACAAACACCCAAAAATAAAAAAAAACAAAAAAAAAATAAAACATTCCGGATTTTTTTTCCCCAGTGTAGTGAAAGGAATCTTTGCTTGCTCGCTAGTCATCCAAAAAAATTCATTGTGAGGGAATTACTAACGAGTTTTTAAACAAAAACAGAAAATTCATTTTGGTCTTGGTTAGTGTAGGGGGCAGCTAATAGAACTTTTACTTGCGGGGTCCGCCCGGGTAATGCGGGGGGGAAAAAAAATACATTCACGGGGCATGTAGGGTACGGCCGTTAACCCCCGGGGGCAGCCAAGGAAATGAATGCAGGGCCGGGTCCCTACGGGTAATGCTGGGCGGAACAAAAGAATACATTCAGGGGGATGTACTGGCTACGGCCGGGGAGCGCCTGGCAGCTAGGGAATGGAGCATGGGCCCCTACGGTTAATGGTGGGCGGAACAAAGAAAACTTCACGGGGCATTACAGGCTACGGCCGGGTAGAAAACGGGTGGGTCAGCATATTTAAAAAAAATTTCCCCGGGCCCGGGCCCCCGCACCCCCCCCTATTTTAGCACCCGACGCAGCCCGTGCCCGCCGCTGCCCAGAGTGCCCGGACTAATACCGTTTTCCCCCGCACGGTTGTTTTTGCTGGGTAGCGTCTTTTCCCAATTATGCGAAGATCTATCTAGGCATACAAGAAAAAATTTCTTCTACCTTAGGCAGACTTTTTAAAAAAAAAAATACCAAGAAAAATCTGCACTCACAAGTTCAGGGTCCGTTTTGCTACCCAAGTTTATGGGTGAATTTCCCACGCAAAGAGAATGGGCGGACTTCGGCCAAAAAAAAAAAAAAACATTGTCTCAGGGAAATACGGGGACCTTTTTCCTACCCACAAAAAAAAAAAAAAAAAAAAAAAAAGTTGTTTGAAGTAAGATCAGTGCAAAAAATGTAGTGTTCTCTTCTTTTGGATATGATTGGATTTTGCTAACGAGACGAAGGGAGGGGTTAGGGGTGCGCGTGCGGTGGGCAAGGGTGGAAAAGTCTGTGCTGGTCGAACCAGCCACAAGCGTATGAGGGGGGCGGGGGTTTCCCTTTCACGTGTGGTCCCTTCGTCTTGTCATAATCAGTCCGTGTTCATTGTGCAGGCGTTGTTGCCAAAGATTGGCCCCTCACGGAAAGGTGACTGAGGCGGTTTTAAAAAATTTAAACCCAAAGGTGGGTCTAAGCCTGATGAGGCCCTCAATAAACAGAAAAAAATTTGAGGAAAAATTTGAGGGTAAGACCGACATCTTGAGAAATTGGGGTCGTGGGGAAAAACCTACGAAAATTCGGGTTTCCGAACAAAAACACGAAAATAGGGAAAATTTTTCCCTTTTTTCAGTTTTTTTAACGAAAAAAATAAGGCTCAGTTGGAAATGAGGGAAGAAGCACGTTCATAGGTTGGGCAAGATGAGTGGGGGTTACCATAAGTCCGGTTTTTTCCGGGACAGTGGGTTTTTTGTTGCTGCCCCCGGTGTCCCGAAAAACTTTTTTCGGGACCCCAAATTGTCCGGAAATCAAAAACCAAATTCCCAAATTTTCGTAGAAAAATTTCTGCTTTCAAAATATTTCGGGGCCCCGACGGCGGGGGGCCCGGGACGCGGGGATGCGCAATGAAAACCAATTTTTGTCATTGAGTCGAGCTCAAGGCCAGGGCAGCGGGCGGCGACAGTAGTACGGTCAACCCATAGTAGGCTAGCCCAGTCGTTGAAGATTCACTGCACAGTCACCGTTAGTATCAGGTTGATTCGCGTTGGACTTGGACAATGCTTAGCTTACAGACGTCCCAGTGGTGTGCGTGTGTGGCAAAATACAAGGGCCCAAACGCAAGTGCGTTTTTCAGACAAACTGAAAGACGAATATCCTTTTTGTCTAAAAAATACGCAAATCAAAAGGAAAAAGTTGATTGTTCTGTGGCCGTGGTGGTTCGGGAAAAGAGCATCATTCTTTTATCAAAAAATTGCTTTTAATTAATATGAAACCCAAAACCCAAAATACTTTATTTCTTCTTTTTTTAATACCCAAGTACCCCCTACTACTATCGGTGCAAAACAGCGGCATTTAGCACGGGATGCACAAAAGATTTAAATGGGGAGAGACCCAACAAAAACAGAGCCCTGAACCGGGAATCTCCAAATAGCCAAAGTGAAACCATGTTTTGATCGTTTGGGATCTAGCTGGTTTTTTTAATCTTTCTTGTCTTTACTTTTTGAGGTTCTTCGAAAGTGCAAAGAACAAATCCCCCTTTGTAAAAAAACGTTGAATTGTCCAAATTCTCTGCAATAACCATATTGGAAGAAGCAACAGTGAAACAACATAAAAATCAAACGTGCCATCCCCGATTCCGGCACAGATGAGACTGAAAAGGGAAGAAAAAAAAAACAAAAACCTTCCCAAATTTCCCGTCGGCCCCTGTCCAAAAAAAACTTAAGTCCTTTCCAAAAAAAAGCCCCCTACTCCCATATCACAATGTATACTGGGTGTGACTGGGTGGTTTCTGTGTGAGTGGTTTGAAAGCAAGGAGTTCGGGGTCTTTCCCCCTGTATTCTCGTTTTCTTCTTGCAGGGCATCCTACAACCAAGGTTCATAAAGCAGGGGATTTGCTTGTTTTAAATTTCACAAATTGTTTTAAAAAAAAATTGGTGAAAAGTGATTTTGAACTAGCTAGCTATCAGTCATTCAGGTTTTTGTTTTACAAACCAAAAAAAATTGTATGGGGAGAATTTTTTTAAATCAATGTCCAAACTGCACACACCAGAGGTGAAAGATTAGGGGTACTCTGGGATTAAAAACTTCATGTATGAAATTTTAAGGGGGTGTTTTTAAAACCTCTTTTTGGGAACCCCCTTTTCCCCCCCCCCTTTCAAAACTGGCATCCAATGGCCAAAAACTTCAAAAAAATATTTCCGGAACCATTATCATTGCAAGCCATTCAATATAAAAACCCCTACCCCACCTCCTGAGTGGTGGATTGTTTTCAGTTCACGTGTGCTTCCAACCAGTAGTACCTACGATGGGCAAAGTAAAGGGGGGTCTGTTTGGTGCAATTACGCAAGTTAGTGACGCATTAGGCGACGTTGTTTTTTACTAAGGGTACAATTTAAAAACTTTAATAAACTTACTGAAAGTAAAAAAAACAATAAATTCGTTTAAATTAAAAAGGCTTTTTTTGGTGTTTTAAAGGTACTATTTCCCTGCCTTTTTCTCAATTTGAAGTTCCTAAACACCCGCGCCCTACTTTTACGAAAAAAACAGATCGGTGGTAAAGGCCAGGATTTGGGGAAATGTGACAAAACTCAACCTACGAGCCGTCAAGTTACAAGTGCGTGAAGTGTGATGTAAAAATTTGTCAAAATTCCGTGAGCAACCCCCTTGTGCAAATGCAAAAAATTAAACCCGAGAAATATCAAGAAAAACAGAAACATATATACTTTTCTATGACATCGAGGCAATGCAATGACACCAGTAAAAGGGAAAAAAAGAAAAATTTTAGCATGAGCCCAATTTGCTCTTTTTCACAAAAAAGCTCCCTAAATTTGCATCAATTTCTTGTAGAAGAACCAGGGCCAGCCGGGCATTTGGAAAATTCAAAGGCTCAAGTTTTTCATGCGCCTGACCCGGTGGGAAAATTACAAACTATTTAAAAAATCCCGGGACAGGGTTTTCAAGAATTCTAGCTTTTGCCCCGTATAAAAGGGTAAGACGGTTTTTTATTCTACGCAACATGGCAACAGAACAAAACGGGGTCCCCGGTATCCTTGCTCCCGGGTAGAAAAACTACTATTCTATCCTGCAAAAGATAAAACATTTTAAATACTTGTTGAATTTTTCTTCCCATTCTCTGAGCCATCTCCCAAAAGCTTTAAATTTTTAACCCGATGCAAAGAAAGGATTTTTTTTTCTCTCATTTTTAAACACACCCTATCATTATGAGTACGTAGGACCTGTGACACCACCAAAATGTATGGCGAGATAAATGAGGGCCAAAGATAGACAACAGTTTAGTTTAGAACATGAACTAGAAACCATTTTTTATGGATTGACGAAAGAAGGTACCCTTTAGCTTAGAATTTATTTTTGCTCAAAGGAAGATATCAAATCCCTTTTCTATGAAAAAGTAGGAAGGGAAAAATTTTTGAATCAAAAAAAATTTTTTAATTTCGAAAGCCGGACAACAGATTTCAAGTAGGAGGCTTTTAAAACAATCAGTAAAAAAGTCTTTGGGTAGTTTTTTTTTTTTCTAAAACGTCCAGCTTACATTATTTAACATGGATGAGAAAGGGATTCAATATATTCCATCCACAAAAGATTCCCTGCGTGCTGAAAATGATGGAGGGGCGGGGGATGAGGCAGCTGTTCCATTTCCAGTTTTAGCTATACTTTGGCAGCGGTGGTCCCTGTATACCGTTACTTTTTTATCTCTGTGGAAGGGTGATTATCATCCGATTTTTTAAAAAGGGAATAGTGCCCTACAAAGGCCTTTTTCGCCTAGCGGCGAGCCTAGACCCTAGACCAAGGCCGTCTAGAAATCGCTTCGCTCTCCACCTGCATCTGCTGCCGATCCCCTGTGCGTCACGAGCGTAGGCCGACTCTCAGCTTACGCGCTATGCTGTAGCTTTGGGGCTAAAAAAACATCCCCCATTTCATTTGTTTCCATGGGGATTCCTGGCCATCTGAGCACTACTTTCAATACCTATTTTCAACATTCTGTGCTGTGCGCACAACTTTAAAAGTTTGCACTTCCCCAAAAGGAAGATAGTAATCAAAATTCCTTTGAGAATGAAAGATGGGGTTTTAGTCTCAATCCCCGGGATGAGGACATGAAAGCGGACTATTCGGCCTTTTAGTGGACGAAAGTCTTGGGATCTTCCCTCAAAAGTGGTGGAAAAAGTGGGTTGTATGAGGGGGAAATTTTTTACCATTTTCATACACCCCTCATTTTCAGACTTCAGAGAAGACTTTACACCCGCTGTCTACAGGGCCCCAAAGGATGCCACCCAAGAACAATAATAAAAGACATTTGCCGACGCATAACGCCTGTGGGGGGTTGTGGGGGGGGTCAAAGGTAGCAAGTTTTCACACCACTATTTTGTATTTGTATCTATAACTATTTATGAGATTTATGCTTAAATTAAGAACAATATGGAGGACTATATCAAATGACGCGTCTTAAAATCAGGAACAAGAATTGAGTTTGGTAGTCTCAGATCATGCGGGTGGGGGGGGTGGGTGAGGTCAAAGGTCACGCGGGGTATTCCCCTATTTTGCGATAAAATCACTATCTATGATAATTTTGCTAAATAGGTAAGAGTGATATAAGATGGGTATCAAATGACGCGTATTTACACCAGAAAAAGATTAGCGACGATTCACAACAGTAAATTTAAGGGTACAGTGGGTGGAGGTCAAAGGGCACGCATGGGGCACTCCCCAATTTGCCATATGCTTATCTTCCTTACTACTCCTGTTACAGACATCAGTTTCACGGCAATTTTAAACAGTACTTCGTTATCACAAGCAATGTAACATTTTATAAGTAGTTTTTATTTGGAAAAACTATTTTAAATTCAAATTGCACTGTTGTTCACATTTTACTTGTTACCTACAGTGAAACGGTGGGTACTAATAAAATTTAAAACCCTTATTATCTACGGAAAAAAGCTAAAGTCCCCCGCGTTGAGGATGAGCGTTTTTTTTTTTAAGTTTTTTTGCGTTTTTTTGCGTTTATTTTCACTTTTTCCTTTGCAAATGCTTTTTGAATGCTTGTGGAGGTGTTGTTGTCAAATTTTTATTTTTTTTTTTAATGGTTTTTTATAAACTTAAAAAATCATATTAAAAACCCTTTTTTTTTTGTAGATTTGACTAATTTTTTTAAAATTTTTTTTTAAAAGGGAACATCACCATAACCCTTTAAAGTCCATTTGAAATCTGAACGTTGTAGCCCCACCCCTTTGGTCGAATCGGCCCAAATGTGACGAAAATATCGTACTAAAAATTGAAAAAATGATATTAAAACCTTTTTTTTAAAAATTCTAGCAACTTTTTCAACTTTTTTTTAAAAAAAGGATACATCACCAATTTAATGTCCAAGGAAATATGAAAGTTCTAGCCCCCCCCGTTTTTTCAGAATCGGCCCAAAGTCACGAAAAAAACGCACTAAAAAAACGAAAAAAAAAGTAAAGACGTATTCATGGAAAAATTTTTTCGATTGTACCCAAAACAATACACCTCTAAGTTTTAGAGGGAAAAAGAAGGTCCGGTAAATTTTTTATCAAGATCGCATATGCCGGCCCGGAACGAGCGAACAAACGACGAAAAAAAAAAAAAAAAAAAAAAAAAAAAACCCGAGCAAAATTTTTTGGGGGGGGCAGTGAAATTGAAATCTCGCCCGCCGCTACGTCATCCAATTAAATGGTGATTCTAGTATAAGTTAAGTTTTGAATTAGAAGAATTATTACAATTGTTTGGTTTTATTGATTTTAGTTACAAAATTGAAATACTTTTTTAATTGATTCTCTTGGATTGATTGTACCCTGGAGACAAAATATATTAGGAAAAGGGGCTCTCAAAAACAAAAATTTTGAGACGAGATTAAATTTGAAACAGTTTACTCTCCAAAAAGACGAGGGGGAGAAAAGAACAACTGAGAACGGTTCCCAAAAGGCATTAAACACTTCGGACAAGGGCCCATGAACGTTTTTAAAAAAATGCCCGAATCGAACGTAAAACTAGTTTAGGAAAAACAATTTAAATTTTTAGGAGTTAAACGGTTTTCCCTGCCATTTTAGGGCCACGAAAGCTATTCAACTTCACAAATAAAACGAACATCAAGCGCCCGCAAGTCAAATTTGACAAAAATAGGGAGGGAAAAAAATTTCGTGTGCAAAAGAAATAAAAAAACAGGTTTTCCACCACCCTCCTAAATAAAACTTATTTGGAAGGCTTGCATGTTTTGTCGAAAGGAAGAGACACACGGTACACCAGAGAAAATTTAGAAAACACTCTTTACTCTGATTTCTTTTCTCAAATCATCTGTGGTGATTCAAAGGGGACAATGAAGGGTTTTTCTGGAAGAAGTGTATACGCTCAAATTTTGTATGGCGTCGTTTTGGCTGTAATATTTGGTAAAACATTGAGCCGGTAAATACCCAAAATTTTCGCTTCAAACATAAAAATAGAAGAAACACTTGGGAATATGGGGAATTTGTGACAATTTACGAAAAAAAAGTCGATACTGTTATTTCCTTGTGGGGCTCAACTTGCCACGTAGCGAAGAAATTGCAAAACAGAATGATGACCTCCTTTTCCTTTTCCTACCTAATGAAGGACCAAAACTTTACTTACATAAATCATTCACAGAATTTCCAATTAAGATACGGAAAAATCTTAAAAAAAAACCCCCCCAAGTTGGAGGAATGGATACAGTTTTCAGCGAACTGAGTTCCGAAAACGCTCCACCCCTTTCTTCAAATTTTATTTTGAAAAAGGGGAAAATCCACCTGCGCGAACTACAGCCCCGGCCAACTCTTGTGATATGGAGGGATAAACTGACATAAATAAACTGTAGAAAGACTTATCATGGTCGGTCGGGATTTAACCAAAAAACATAAAAGCGAAGAAAGTCAGTGAAAAACATTTATTTGCCTATATCAGTTCTGGACTTTGAGTGAAAATTTCGGGGTCGATAATGATCCGCTTTACGAGATACGAGGCAAGGAAAATTGGCAACAATATCATCGCCTTTTCAGAGAGCTCCCCTTTTTTCTTTTCTTTTGACCATTTTAAATTTTGCTCGTGGGGGTAGGTTTTTTCTATAGAATTGAATATGATTGAAGCACTGTATCCCCGAAGACCACAAGGGTTTTTTGCCGGGGATATTTTAGTTTTAAAAAAAAGTTGCACTAGTGAAACCCAGGAGAATGTACGCAAAATCAAAAAGAAATTACAAAATTTCTGGTATACAGAAAAAGGAATGTACATTTTAAAAAATAATATTAGTATAATAAAATCTGAGAACACACGCAAATTTTGACTTTTACCCACCCCACCATTTAATTATGTGCAGAAAAGTTCTATTTTGTCCTCGGCAAGAGCGTCTTTTGAATATTGCTCATATTGTCTTAAAAGATTTTTGTGTTTCGTTTTACAGATAAAATAATATACCGCCGGAACTTTGACCCCTCCCCCCCCACCGCTGATCTGAACTTCGAAAACGCACTATTTTTTTCCCCGAGGCAAGACGCTCTTTTTTATATATGTCTCCATATCGTTTTAAAAAAATTAAGTTGAATCAAAAATAGTTTTAGATACATTAGCAAAATAGTGGAGTGTGTAAATCCTGCCTTTGACCTCCGCCCAAACCCCCCCAAAGGCGTTATGCGTCGGCAAGTCACTTTATTTTTTTATGTCAAAAGCTTTTTTCGAACCCCTCTCCCTATTGTCTTTTAATTTTAAAGGTAGTTCACACGTGAATGAACAAAATAGTAAACGCAACGCGCGTGACCCTTGACCTCCGCCCCCCCCCAAAATACATGACTTTTTATTAGAAAACGTCATTATTCTTTTGGTTCCTGATGCAACGAAACTTTTTTATGTAATCTCCCTATTTTACCAAAATGTTTAGCGGGAATTTATTTTTTTTTTTTCCCTCTTCTAGTTACTCCACTGTTTTTTGGGGTGGAAATAAAATTTCAGAAGAATTTTAGCCATAACGAGTACTACTGCTTCCTAATTTAAATGGTCTAGTCGGGATCTAACATTTTTTTGTACAATCAAACGTCTGGCTGTTTAAAACGTTATATGTTCCAAAGCGTGGCCATGCTTGGGGGGGGCTTCCCACCCCCAGTTTTCGGGTGGGGAAATAATATTATCTTATACCCGAATATTTATTTAAGCATAATTTTCTCTTGTTTTGTTGGTCCACAACCATTTTGGGTGTTTTGACGTTATAATTCCCAAGCATGGTAAAAATTGGAGGCGGCGGCCCCCCCCCGCCCAGTTTCGGACGGGGAAAATGAATTGTATCTTTTAGACAAATCCATTAATTTTAAGCATAATTTGCCCTTGTTTTGTGTTGTCCCATCACCGTTTGGCTGTTTTGAGCGTTTTTTTACCCCACGGGCAAATTTTGGGCGGCGCTTTTGGACCAAAACGATTATATTCTGTGAGGCCCCTTGGGAAACGATATATGGTGCTATATTCTTACCAAAAAGTTGAACGGGAATACGATATACGACCATTTGACGCTGCACTATATAGTACCTTGTCTGAATTACCTTTTGAACCAACGGGAGTTTATTGTATAGCGTCTTGATTCATTTCAGAGTTGAAATTTGTGTTTTGAAAATTCAAGTTTTGTAATGAATAGTACTGAATTTGTCATTATGGGCAACTGAAAATTAATTATTGTTACCCATAGCCAGGCATTATAAATTACTATAAGGTAGTGGTTTGCAAACCGAGACATAGAAAATTTAAAATAAACAGCAGAACTTTCCCATACCTTCTTGTTCATCTCCCCTTTGTCTTTAATTATTTCGTTGAGTCCAAGGAGGTCTTGCATCTCATTGCTTCGCAGACCTTTAGGCTTCTCCAAAGGAGGTTGAGAATTGTGTGCTGCTGGCTGGCTTCCTGGCTGGACAAATTTGCCCAGCAGAGTTTTGAGCGCTGCACTGGTTATGCTGCTCTAATGGGCAGAGTATCAAAGCATCGAGGAATGATATGTTTTCTGTGGCCATGATTTCTTTAATATGGGATTGCCTCTTCCATTCAGGGCAAGATCTGTCAGTTGCTTTGTGGTTTCCCGAGCAGTGCATGCATCGGTATGCTAATTGTTCAACTGTGCAGTCCTTAGAATTATGGGTATTGCAGCAGTTTTCACATTGAGTGTAGCTTTTGCATTGGTTAATTTTGTGGCCGAATCTAAGACAATTTCACAGTATATTATTGGATATATATATAGGGCTCTACTGGAATAGCATTATGATACAAGTATATTTTATCTGGAAGTCAATTTTTACCGCATTATTGCTCGAGTCTCTCTTTAGCAAAACATTTTTGATAACTAATAATTGGTCATCCATGGCACATAGATAAAAATGAAGCCAACTAGCATAGTGATCTTCTTGACAGCCAATCAATGTGACAGCTGGCTGATCTTTTTGCTCGTTCCACAGTAGACTAGACGGACGGCTGTGGTCTTTTCATAACCATTAGAAAGTTAGGAGTAATTGGCATGCAAGAAAAATATGTACACCCGACACCTTCTCCACGGCCAGTGTTAAAAGTGTTGACACTGAAAAGCCAACTGCTGCGAACGAACAGACTGCATTGTGAAACACGGACGCGAACGAGCGAGCTAGTGCACACACCTCAACAAAAGTGTGTGCGAATGAACGAACCTATAGAGACTTACTCGCGTATGCTCGCTCGTCCATTTAAACCAAAATATTCTTTATTCTGACTTTTCTGTGGGAAATAGTTAAAACCTACATCTCACCTTTCATTTTTTTTAGTTCGACTTTTTTTTTTACTTTTTTTTTGCTTAGAGAGCAAGTGGAGCCTATGTGGAGGTAGGCCTAGGCTTTCGTATATTTTCTGTACTTGTTTAACTAGTAGATACATTAATCGAATGCTCTTGCTCCACACTCTTGATTTAGATATGATTAATAATACCCCCCATGACGGAGGGCTAGATCCGCCCCTGCCAATCTGCCGAGGTAGGCTGTATTGTAGCCTAGTCAAGTCGGACTACTATAACTTACCCAAGCTGATCAAATTTATTTCAGAATAACTGAGGATCCCCAGGACTTGCAAGATAGGGTCATTGAACTAAAAAAATGTAAAGAAAATGATACCCCCCACACACGACAACTTATCAAAACAACCACTTGCGTCCAACAAGAGTACGTGAAATCAGCAGCATCAGTGAAAGATATCTTTGAAAAATATCCACACTTAAAAATCCATTTATGGTAATGATTGGATATTGCTTGACGTCTCATATTTATGCAACTTGGCTAATCGAGGCGAAGGGAGGGACGTAAGGGATGACGCGGGGGGACAAGGGGTGGACAGGCCTGTGCTGGTCAGAACGTGTTAATAATGCGTGGGGGAGGGAAGAAAAAGACTATATTTTATAAATTTGATCACAAAATGAAGGTGGCAGCAAAACGGGGGATGTCACTCCTTCGACGTGCCAGTGCAGAAGTAGTGTACATGCCCATGGCAGAGGGGGGTGCAGGTCTTTCCACTACTGACTCTGTAAATGTGCTGGCGGTTACCCATCTGTTTCTGCTTCTTACGTGCAATGATCCTCTTTATAAGGATATTAGTGCCCGTGTCCTCTTTTAGAGTGATGTGCTATTTTTTAAATTCTATTATACAGCTTTGTTGATTTCAGATATTTAAAAACATTGGTTATATTCTCAGATTCATCAGATAAAATTTCTTTTAAATTAGGTTTAGGATATTACGTGGGCATCTCTAACGGATGTAGTTAAGAAACGAATTGGCAGAAAACCATCGGTCCACGACTGTTGTGATTTTGTCATAAACTAAACCTCAAAGAAAAGTTGTTTTCAGTCACGACTGACGGTGCCCCGTCAATGAGAGGCAAACACGTGGGATTTGTGAAGCTGCTAGAAAGGAATTACAAAGATCACTACTTTCCTTCCACTGTGTTATTCATCAAGAAAATTTGTGTGCAAAAATCTCTGATGCCGACTTACAAGAAGTGATGAAAACTGTTTTCAAGAAAGTAAATTCTATCATTGCCCGATCTGCATTAATTCATCGGCGCTTTAAAACGCTTTTAGAAAAAGGAATCCTTATATGGCGATTTACTACTTGTGCTGTTCGGTAGCTCCGTGCAGGGAAAGTTTGAGATCGGTTCGTCGTGGTTTGTGGTGGAGTGTCTTGATGTAATTATTGTTTTTCTTGACGAGATAGAAGCGGATTACCCAGAACTCAAGGATCCTGTTTGACTGTCGAAGTTAACGTTCTTAACAGACATAACAACACATCTCAATGAACTGAACAAACGCCTTCAGGGCAAAAAGATAACCGTTTTGTGTGCTTTCGAGGAATGGAAGTCTTTTTGCAAAAAATTAGAAATTTTTACAACTGATGTCGATTAAAAAAAGTGTGAATGTTTTCCAAAACTAAAAGCACTGAACAAGAAACATGAAATTCAGGATTTTGAGATAATCTGTAAATACACAAGCATTTTCAAGATGTGTTTCATGAATAACCAACAAATTAACATTTTGTCTCGTAAAATTTCTACTGGCATGCGAACAATATAGTTAACTAGGAAACGCTCAGTTGGACGCGTTGATAAGCGAGCACGTGCTATAGCTAGACCCACATTGCACATTTTTTTAAATTTAAAAATTTACGACGTTCGCGTTTCCGAATTATTTATTATTGCCAAGGTATTTGGGTAAACCCGTGTTTAAATCTTTACTTTAAAATCCACCGCCATCTAGAGGACCTTGACTCCTTGGGAAAACTATTTAAACTCTTTGTTGACAAATAATAGACTACTTCCTCGAAAGTATTTTGATTACTTCTAGGTGGCAGTGCATTAAACTTCGCGCGTCTTTTCGTTGCCATGGCAACGTTACTTTTGTTATAATGTAATTTCCATCTACACTACTTATCGGATCAAACTAAAATTAACATATTCGTGACCGGACGGACATTCTAAATGATTTGGCTATCTCAGATTTTGTCGCCGGTTAGTTTGAAAAAAAACTTTCGATTAACTTTAATGTAACTTTTTAACTTTTTGAACGATTTTGCCACAAAACTAATGGCATTTAATCGAGAACAAAGCTTGCGGATGGTGAAAATTTCAACTCGATCCGAGCCTCCGTTCGAACGTTATCGCGAGACATACAAAAAAAAAAAAAAAAAAAAAAAAAAAAAAAAAAAAAAAAAAAAAACAGTGACTAATTTTTCCGGCAGAGTCAAATGGAAACGCTCGCTTCGCTCGCTTAAAAATTTTAACTTAATTTTGGCACGCACGTTGCAAAAGGTTGCCGACCCCTGTGTTAAATATTCCCCCACTACCACTGCACATACAAGAGGGCACGACTGGGATTGATTGAATGATTGAATATTGCTTAACGTTTCATATTTGTGCACTTTGGCTAATCGAGACGATGAGTGGTGATAGATGAGGATGAAGTATGAACAGAAGGGAGGAGGGGAAACCCGGTACCGGCACGTAGCCTACTCCTTTCGAAAGTACCAAGGGGACCAACGGCTTAACGTCCCATCCGACAGGACGGTGTAACTTTGACAGTCATATAGGTTCCTCCACTAACCCGGACTGCCGAGCAGACGTCAAGGAGAACGAAGCCGTTACACTAGCTTTCGAACCCTCCATCTGCTCTAACCAGCGGTATACGTGAGTTTCAGGATAGAGCGGTCACCCACTCTACCCATGACCACGCCCGATTCTGCTTAACTTCGGTGTTCGAGTGGGAACCGGTTAAAGGAGCTCGGCTAAACCGCTGGCTGGCACGACTGGGAGAAGATGGGATGGGAAGAAAAGACGTGAAGAATACCACCAATACGAAATATGAAGAGACTGCGACGGAAGTTAGATGGTCTTCTATAAAACTACTCCCCCCCCCCCCCCCCCCCCCCCCCCCAGAAAGAAGACATAGGAAGGCTGACAGTTATCCCACAGAGCAGAACCTAACACTTTCCAAACATGATCCTCTCAGGCTGTACAGAGCATAGCACTGAGGTAACGAACGCATCTCTACAAGAAGGGTAGAACAAAAGCGAACAAACCCTTCCAGTCTGGACAGAACAGACAACCTCCTGAAGGAAGCAACTTGAAACAGAACGATGTAAAGAAATAACACACAAAAATTGCTCAAACAACCCTTTCAGCAGCAACTGAAGTAACACCTTGTATTGCGGAGGGCCTCACAAGACCAGACCAAAGAGCGGAGACAAAACACGTCCGCCTGGCACAAGAACAACAGACCAACTGCGAGGCGAGGCATTCCTGGCAAGAGAACAACGACTAAAGAAAACTAGTCGACACAGG